>JAJOZX010012334.1:10000-97500 GCA_023014485.1 Bathynomus jamesi | reverse complement strand
TGAAGAGTAACGTTTATCAGCGGGGTAAGCCCGAATCTAGGGAGCAGTTGCTTGCACGTATACAGGATGCGTTCATAAACCTTAGAAATGAACTTCCGCGTTTTCCTTGGCAAGACTCGATGAATCGGAGGCTCGCCGCGTGCATTGAAGGAAGGGGTCACTTTGAAACCATTCTGCAATAAGTGCAATAGTGTATTGTATGTTTGTACTTTTTGTAAGCCACAAGTGTCATTAAATAGTATCTAAGATCGCCTTTTTATTATGTTTTAATTACCCAAATGTAGAGACCTGTATTTCGGTAACGGTTGGGAATCAGACCCATATCGATATAATACTTTCTACTTAGAAATACCCAAAGAGTGAAATGGTGCATTCTTGACATTTCCTCCTGGGACACCCTATATATATATATATATACAGGGTGTCCCAGAATTAACTATTTCAATGAAATCGGACAAATTTTTTAAAAACACACTTTTATTTATGTTTATCATGTTTAATATGTGTTAAAAAATGTATAAATTTCTAAATTTTTTTCATAATTTTATTTTCATAATTTTTTCATTATCTGGTCCATGAAAGACCGTCTGAAGTCATAGAATGGCAAAGAGACTCTCCAAAAGTTAACGTGTGGCTGGAATGACCAAATCCAAAATTTATGGCCCATTCTTCTTTGCGGAAGCAACTGTAACAGGTACCGTCTACCTTGATATGCTTCAGCGGACCTCACTCAATCACAAATCGAAATTCTCCCACATAGGGCAGAAACCAATGCCCTGAGAGGGCACCCACGCAAATCGTGAATATGCGCATATAACTGCAATGACCGCGCAGTGAGGTCCGTAGCATAATGGTAGCGCGTCCAACCGGCAATTGGAAGGCCCTGGGTTCGATTCCCGGGCGGTTCGCCTCATTTTTCATTTATTCGTTATCTCTCCTCCTCTTGTGCAGAAACGTTCCTTAACACTTATGTCGTTTCTATTCATTTATATACTGCGCGGTCATTGCAGTTATACATTATACATATATACATATACTGGGTGATCCAGATAAATGGGACCCATAAAAAAAAGCCAAATATTCTTAATATTTAATTCCTTTCATAAAAACTATATATCATTCGAAAGAGTAGAGTTACAAGTTTATTATGAAATATTTATTTTTTTAAAATGACTCCTTTCAAATGTGCTCCATTAGTTGCCAAGCATTCCGGTGTTCTCGCTTGTAAGTTCTGCATCACTTTTGCAAGAGTGTGCGGTGGTATGGCCTGTATCTCATTTGTGATGGCGGCCTTCAATTCTTGCAAGGTCGTTGGGTTATTTCTGTAGACCCTACTCTTTACATATCCCAGAGATAATAATCTAAGGGAGAAAAATCCGGAGACCTTGCGGGCCATTCAACGTCTCCAAATCTTGAGATTAACTCGCCTGGAAACGTTTGACGCAAAACTGCCATGCAGTTCCTCGTGGTTATGGCAGGTAGCTCAGTCTTGTTGGAACCAGTGGTTTCTAGACAAAGATCTCTTAATTTAGGAATAAGGAAATCGGTCAACATTTTTTCGTAGCGATCACCATTTACAGTGACCGTGTTTCCGGTGGAATCCTCGAAAAAGTACGGCCCTATGATCTGAGATGCAGTAAGACCACCAAACAGTTACGCTGACTATGCAACGGGACTTCGGTAATATTCAATGGATTTTCTGTTGCCCAGAAACGACAATTTTGTTTGTTTACAGTTCCATTCAAGTGAAAATGGGCTTCGTCTGACATAATCAAAGTTGCTAGAAAATTGGTGTGTCATTTACCTTCTGTTGGATCCATGACAGAATTGTCGTCTTCGTGCGAAATCTCCATCGTTTAGTTGTTGCACTGTTTGAATTTTATATGGAAAGAGCATTAAATTTGCTTGAATATACGGTGTGTTGTTCCATATCCAACTCCTAACAGCTGAGAAGCACGTCTGATGCTTATGTTAGGATTATCCTGTACAATTTCATGAGTTCTGTTAATGATCTCGTCTATCCTTGCTGTGCGCACTCTTCCAGTTGGTTTTCTTTTTCCAATGCTGCCAGTTAGGGAAAAATTTCTGACACACCGACGGATTACTTTCTTAGAAGGTGATTTTGACATCTGAAAATTTGTCTTGAAAGATCTTTGAGCTGAAACTACACTTCTTCCATGCTCATAATATTGCTCAGTTATGAAACGCAGCTGTTCCACAGTCCATGCAGTCATCTTGAAGGGTTAGTTTTAACTAACACTTTTATTTTGTTTTGTATCTTATCTTGTCTTGTATTGTCAAAACCTATACAATCCTGTACAAACTTGTAACTATCCTCTTTCGAATGATGCGTATGATTTTATAAAAGGACTTATACTTTAAGAGTTACAGGGGTTTCTTTTGGGTCCCATTTCTCTGGATCACCCTATATCTGATCATATCTGATCAGTCTTTCCTTGTGAACAGACGTGTTTTATCGAGTGTCCAGTGTTATCAATTGAATAAGTGGTTTTCGTTGGTGTTTAAAAAAAAAAAAATAGTGTTCGGTGCATTCATAACTAAATTACTTCGTGCTACTAATCATTCATTAACGAATATATTTCATTTATTGACGTTATTCAATACTGTATTTGATCAAACCAAGGCTACTGTTTGCCTTGTTTGTTTTTCAAATCTATCACAAAACGTGGAGACATAAGGTTCATTTTTCCGTCCTTCGAGAGGTCAGGTAGTGTGTGGTCACACACCGTGTGAAGAAAAGGAAAAGAGTCGGGTCGAATCGCGGACAGATAAGTGTTATAAATACTCTTCTTTAACAGATCTTTTGTCGGTAGCTTAATTCTATATTCATTTAGTATAAATTTGTGTTACAAGAACCTGTTTCTGCGTTTCGAAAACGCGGTAGACCTGCGTTGTAATTTACTAATTTCCAAACGCTCGTTTTTTTGTTTTTTGTTTTTTGTTGTTTAACTAATTAAAAGTATGGCACCCCCGTCAAGTACTTGCAGTCGCTGTGAAGGGAAATTTGCCGCTTACGCGTTTACAATGGCTAATAATAATGAACAGTTAGTTTGCAGGTGGTGCTCAAACTTGGAAGTGCTGAGAAACGAGTTAGAACGTGAGAAGGAGGCCAGAGTAAGCCTTGAAGAAAGGGTGATGCTCCTCACGGCAAAATTAGAATCCCTTGAGACTCCAGTTACGACCCCTCCTGCCTCAGTTTCTACTAATAATATAAATAGTATTAATAGCCCTCTCTCTTCTCCTAGTTCCCAACCTTCGTTCGAGTGCGAAATGGAGCCCCATTGAGAAAACCTAAGACATGTCCACCAGTAATAACAAACAATAAGTTTTCTGTTTTAGGTTTCGAAAATGCTGATGAACCGGAAATACGACTAGTTGGCGATTCCATTGTTCGAGGGCAGTTCGAGGAATTCTGTGGGAGAAACCCAAGTCGTAGGCGCCGTTACTGCTACCATGGTGCAAGGGTGGAGGATATAACTAATAGTGTTGACCAAGTTACAGACGGTACCTCCGAGGACACAACGTATGTTATTCATGTCGGTACTAATAACGTTTTAAATTCTAGATCGGAAGAACTGCTGGCTAGATACTGGGACTTACTAGAGCGATTAAAGGAAAAAACTAATAAGATTGTTTTAACAGGTATACTTCCTCGAATTATCCAACGTAACGATTTCTACAGCAAGGCGACCTATATTAACAATAACCTAAAGTCTCTTAGCCCAGTGTTTCCCAACCGGGGGCCATATGGCCCCCTGGGGGCCATGGCACATTTGAAGGGGGCCACAGGAAAATGTTAATATTTAGAGGGGCCACAGACTCCATGAAGGGGGCCACAGGACTCAACCTATTGAAGCCTAAATTATAGCTAGGCCAATAGATAATTTTAATTTATGTAGTTGAATTACATTTTAAAAATTATTAATACTATATTTTCCTTTTTTTTTAGATATTTTATAATGAATTTGAATTTATCTGTAAACAAATATTTTGCATCTTACAAGCTTATTGTGCGGCGCACTCCATTGTGCGCTTGATCGTTATGCGCCTGACAGCGTTGTTGACTTGATAAAAATACTTCAGGTTGAAATCCTTACAGTCTGTTTACCACGTGGATCGTCGCTGTAGTGTGTAAGTAGCTCTTATTTGTTTACCCTAATATTGCGAAGTTGCAGTAATTTTACTAGTTTTTTTTAATTTATAATAGATTGCTATAAGTACAGTATTTCTTTTGATTATATTTTTTTATAATTAATACATAATATAAGTAAATAACTGAAAATTTTTGTTAGCACTGTTTAGTTTTTGTTATGTTTATAGTCCTATGTGACAAATAATATTGTACCTGAATACAAATAGTTGTTTTAATATCCTTTATATATTTGTTTTTGTAAAATAGAGTTAATCTGCATATTACCTACTGAAAATAATGCTTATGGGGGCCACAGGAAAAAATAAGGTTCCTAAGGGGGCCATAAGCCAAAACCGGTTGGGAACCACTGTCTTAGCCAACAGGAAGGAGTGCATTTTGCGAATTTTTGGAACAGTTTTTACGGCATGAGGGACTTGTTCCTCGGAGATGGACTTCATCTTAATGACGTTGGAGCTGCGCGTTTAGGAAGACTATTTCATAATACTGTCTTCTTCTTTTCAGGCTGCCGTAACTCGAACGGTCCCAGCGTAATTCCATAAATTTCCACTGCGCTCGCGAAGGTGTCGCAATTACAAACAATTTGAAGGTTCTATCCTTAAATGCTCGTAGCCTACGAAATAAAAGAAACGAACTTTTTTCTTTAATTGCTTGTAAAGGCTATGATTTAATTGCGATAAATGAATCGTGGCTTAGCACTGAAACTCGTGACTTTGTAGGGGAGTATCAAATTAAAGGTTATAGACTTTTTGTTAAAAACAGAATAGGTAGGCGAGGAGGCGGTGTTATGTTGTATATCAAAGATAATATAGCGAACGTTATAGAAGTAAAGCACACAACTCCAGAACCGATAGATTCGACTATAGCAGAACTTAATTGAACGATTTCAAACTTCTTGTTGCGGTTATATATCGGCCCCCTAATCAAACAGCTGATACGGACGAAGCGTTATATCGTGAACTAAAGAGAATAATCGGTAGTGAGCAGGCTTTAGTTATGGGTGACTTTAATTGCGCTCACGTAAATTACGATACAATGCACTCAATGCAGGGAGACGCGGAAGGTAATCGTTTAGTTAATTTTCTCGAGGATAGCTTTCTTATTCAAAAGGTTGGGGAACCTACGAGGTTGGACAGTATTTTAGATTTAGTAATAACTACAGATGATAGGCTAATTACTGATCTTCAAGTAATAGAACCGTTAAGCAATAGCGATCACAATATGGTAGAGTTTGTCCTCTAAGTAAGTCACTCGAAACCAGCTAACTCGACTAAAACTCCTAACTTCCAGCACGCAGACTTTAGTAAATTTCGAAATAAATTGTCACACTTCAATTGGGAAAACGTAATGGGGAACTCCAACGCAAAACTAATGTGGGAATCGTTCGGAACGGTATTTAGGACTATAAATGAGGAATGTGTACCGTACAAAATTAAGCGTGCGAAAGTAAACAAGCCCTTGTGGGTTATTTCTAGAGTACGAGACATTATAAAGAGTAGAGATAGGGCTTATAGGCTACATAAGTGCGATAAAGACAATTTGTGGTTACGAAACAACTACATATCTCTAAGGCGTGAAGCGAAAAGTGTAATAAAAAAGTCCAAGCGCGAATTTGAAATCTCCATAGCTCGTGACGGTAAAGAAAGCCCCAAGCGATTCTTTCAATACGTCAATAATAGAAATCCAGTAAAAAGCGTCTTGGGGCCTTTGAAAAAGTAAACGGAGATCTAGTTTTCTGAAAACGGAAATGGGCTACCTTGCTAAACGAATGTTTTACGTCAGTTTTTACTATAGAAGATGTAACGAATATCCCTACGTCATAGCCATAGTACCTTTTGATAATGGTAATATTTTGGATAATATCATGGTTAGTGAAGGGAAAGTAATGCGCTATATTGATAAATGAAAACGCGTTAAATCACCGGCCGGATTCCATATATCCCATACAAAAGATTAAAAGATAGCATTGTTGTGCCGCTAACAAAAATTTTTAATGCGTTCTCGATTTCTAAGGGGGTGCGTACCAGATAATTTCAAGTTAGCAAACGTAACACCTATCTTTAAGAAAGGCGATAAAGGTGCGGCGGGAAATTATAGGCCATCATTTTAACGTCTGTGTAGGTAAGCTACTGGAAACAATAATTAGGGATCGTATAGTCGAACACTTAGAATTCCATAAACTAGTTAGAAATACGCAGCACGGATTTAGGCGCGAAACAAATCTTGCTTAACTAATCTTTTAGAATTTTTCCAAAGCGTGGTTGACGTTTACGATAGACATCGGGCGGTTTGATATAGTGTATTTAGATTTTCAAAAAGCGTTGACACCGTGTCGCACAAAAGACTCATTGAAAAAACTAAGGCTCATGGAATCAGGGTGTAGTAATAAATTGGCTAAAAGAGTGTTGCGAGGTAGGAAACAGAGGGTGTCGTTGATGGAGCGGAGTCGTGTTGCTAATGTAGCGAGTGGCGTTCCTCAGGGTTCTGTATTGGCCCCTTGCTTTTTCTTATATATATTAACGATTTAGATGTCGGCCTAGTCAGTACAGTTTCAAAGTTTGCGGATGACACGAAACTGGGTGTAGGCGATTATGACGAAGATAGAGGTAAAATCCAGGAAGATCTGAATAAAATCGTTGATTGATCAGTCACATGGCAAATGAGATTTAACGTTGACAAGTGCAAAATTTTGCATATAGGTTCGCGTAACGGTAATTTTGCGTGTAGTATGTCAGGGAAAGATTTAACAAGCGTAGAGCAGGAAAAAGATTTAGGAGTTGTAGTCACTGGTGATTTAAAAGTAGCGAAACAAAGTACAGCAGCGGTCAATAAGGCGAACAAAGTGTTAGGTTTTATAGCTCGAAATTTTGAGTACAAATCGCGCGATATTATAGTTCCACTTTATAAATCATTAGTTAGACCCCAATTGGAGTACTCGGTCCAATTTGGAATCCGCAAAGATATAGACAAAATCAAAAGAGTTCAAAGACGAGCAACTAAGATGATTCCGTCGCTTAGGTCAAAGTCGTACGAGGATAGGCTTAAGGAGTTAAAATTAACAACACTCGAGACTAGGAGGCTAAAGGGTGATCTAATCCAGGTTTTCAAAATTATGAATGGGTTCGATAACGTAGATAGAGATAGCTTTTTCGAAATATCTCAATAGGACTAGAAATAACGGGTGTAAGTTGACAAGTAGAAGGTTCGAGACAGCAGTTGCGAAAAACTTTTTTACGCATAGAATATTAAATAGGTGGAATAGTTTGCCGGTAGAAGTAATTAGTAGCACTTCTTTAAACATGTTTAAAAATCGATTAGACGCATATGTTGATAGATTGGGTATAGTTTAAAGTAGTAAAATTAAGGCTTTGTGGTGATAGATCCCACAGCTCAACACAAGTGTTGTGGGATATAGAGAGGCAGCATGTTGGGTTAGGGGATACTCTCTGTCTTTACACACCCCATTTAAAGAGATTCCTCTGCCGAGCGGTGCCCCCATAGTACTGTGAGGTATTGAAAAACTCATGATCTTCACTTGCCCCACAAACAACTTTAAATGGGAGACCCAAAATGGGTGCACACACATTTCTAAATTACTGTACAATCTTTACAGCCACACCTACACCTTTCCTCCTAAGTATACTGTATATATTGTAATGTATATGGTTGTAAATTTTGACTTGGTCCGGAATCGATATGGACCGTGACTTATTTTTCGTTGGCAAGGTACTAGTATTGATGGATACCGTAATGAAATTGACTGGATTCTTTGGATCTGATATATTTGCATGTCGGTTATAAATAGATATAGTGTGTAACATATTTGTTGATAGTAGTCTATTTTGACTTGATCCTCTGGATCCAGAGATTCTATCTTTAGTTTTAAATCGATAATTAATTAGTTTTTAATTGATAAATAATTATTTAGTTTTGCAAAAATTGGTCGTTGCGAATGTACAGGCAGTTGTTACATAAATTTCTTATGTTCTTGTGGTTCGGAACCCACGTAAAATTGTAGGTCCCCTCCGCCACCACGAAGGACATACACAATTACGAACACGGTTAGGTAGACCAGCCATGAGTGGATCCTATACATATACATATATACACACACATATATACATATATATATGTATAGACACACACACACACACATATATATATATACACATATATATACACACATATATATATATACATATATATACACACATATAATTATATATACATATACTGTACCGGGTGTTTCAAAAGTCCATCACTAATTTGATTTTCAATTTTCTTTGCAGCTAATCCACCAACGACGTTCATCTTGTGGTAAACTCTTAATCAGTAGTTGAGAATTTTTTTTGAGTCTACATTTGAAGTTTTGCTCCGTTTTCTTCTGCTACCATGCTGACTCTAGAGCAGAGGTGTAAAATCGCTGCATGGCAGGAGGTTTTTCAATCTGTGGTCAAAGTGCAGCGACGATTCCGGGCAGTCTACGGACAGCATTATGCACCGGATAGGAACACCATCGTCGCCACCCACCGGAAGTTTATGGAGACCGGATCCGTAAAGGACAAACCACGATCAGGAAGACCTCGAAGTGGGCGGAGTGAGGAGAATGTCGAAACTGTCCGTGAGGCGTTTACTCAGAGTCAAGGAAAGTCCATTCGGCGAGCTGCTGCGGAACTGAACATCAGCGCGACATCTATCCAACGGATTTTGCGGCGTGGTCTCAAGCTGTATCCGTACAAGATCCAGGTGGTTCAGAAGCTGGAACCTCAAGACTACGATTGCTGGGTGGAGATGTGGAGCACATGTGGTTCAGCGACGAAGCTCTCTTCCACCTTTCCGGTCGCGTCAATCGGCACAACACCCGCATCTGGGGAACTCACAATCCTGCGGAGATCCGTGAACATGAAAGGGACACGCCGAAATTGGTCGTCTGGTGTGCCATCTCCTCAGCTGGGCTGATTGGTCCGTTCTTCTTCCGGGATCAAGATGGAAATTCCGTGAACGTCAACGGAGACAATTACCATCGTATGCTTCAGGAGTTCTGCATCCCCCAACTGTCAGCTGTAGCTGACATGCAAGAAGTTATTTTCCAGCAAGACGGTGCCCCTGCTCATTACTCGCGTGAGGTTCGCTCATTTCTGAATAAGCAGTTCCCGGATCGGTCGATTGGTCGCCGTGGTCCCATCGAATGGGCTGCTCGCTCGCCTGATCTTACCCCATGCGACTTCTTTTTGTGGGGCTACATTAAGAGCAAAGTGTACGCCACCAAGCCGCGAGTCCTCCCCACACTAGAAGAACGGACCAGAAATGCGTGTGCTTCTGTTACTCCCGAAATGTTGTCCAATGTCGGCCAAGAATGCGTAAAACGGTGGCTCGCTTGTTTCGAAAAAGACGGTGCCCACGTTGAGGTGTACCAGTGACTTTCCAGTAGACTTATGAAGCCAAGTTTGATGCCACCAAAATTCTCATGAATCGTAGACTCAGCAACCAAATTGTCATTTCGTTCCTCTTATAATTGCTATTTTAATAAAATTTTAAAAATAATGAGGGACTTTTGAAACACCCTGTATATACACATATTTTTTTTTTTTTTTTTTTTTTTTTAGTTCGGAAAACCGATTCGCCTCTATTTAAAGGGCATATCTCAGCGGAAAAACAAAGAAAAAGTGAGAGGAAAGACAGAGGAAAAAAAAGGGTGGAGGGACAGTCGAAGTGGAAAAAGACCAAGGATGACAAGGACTGCAGGGTCGAGCCCCATCATCCTTGGGTGCTAGGGCCGGGAGGGCGCACGTGAAACCTCCAGGAACAAGCACGTACAAACGAGCACAAAGAGCACTCAAGAGCACGAGCTTAGAACCCCCTTGCGGGGGTATATACACACACATATATATATATATATATATATATATATATATATATTCCCCGCAAGGGGTTCTAAGCTCGTGCTCTTGAGTGCTCTTTGTGCTCGTTTGTATGTGCTTGTTCCTGGAGGTTTCCCGTGCGCCCTCCCGGCCCTAGCACCCAAGGATGATGGGGCTCGACCCTGCAGTCCTTGGTCTTTTTCCACTTCGACTGTCCCCTCCACCCTTTCTTTTTCCTCTGTCTTTCCTCTCACTTTTTCTTTGTTTTTTCCGCCGAGATATGCCTTTTAAATAGAGGCGAATCGGTTCTTCCCGAACTTAAAAAAAAAAAAAAAAAAAAAATATATATATATATAATATATACAGGGTGGGCCGTAAGTTTCCATACATAGGAAAAATAAACATTTTTTTATGGACAACCATTTTTATTTATATAATATGCTCTACATGGTTGCCATTGTTTTGAAAACACATTTCAATACGTGTTCCCCACTGTTGATGAACACGCATTAGCACAGTTGACGTTATGCTTGTAATGGCGTTGGTGATACGATCCTTTAGATGATTTATGTCTCGTTCTTTTCCTGATACACCATGGCCTTCAAGTGCCCCCAAAGATAGAAATCAAGGGGGTGAGATCTGGGGATCTGGGAGGCCACTCCACAGGACCACGCCGACCAATCCAAGCATCCGGAAACTGTTGATCCAAATACCGACGCACGTGAAGACCATAATTTAAATTTTCCTATGTATGGAAACTTACGGCCCACCCTGTATATATATATATACATATATATACACACACACATATATATATACATATACATATATATATATATACACCCATCCCACATCTACATGCAGATACGAAAATACTCCCCATCGAACACCACATGAACATGACAGGGACTCAAAAACATATACATATATATATATATATAGTATATAGTATATATATACTAGTGATGTAGCGGATGTCATTTTTTTCACATCCGCGGATGCGGATGCGGATGAGGATGTTTTGATTTCAACATCCGCGGATGCGGATGTCTACATTTTCGTTATTTTTTAGGATATATTCGAGATTTGTTGTGTTTAACGTATATAATAAGTTATTATATAGAGAGAGCTGTAGCTATAATGTAGTATAATTGATTAATTGTACAATAATTGCTGTACTTTTCTCTGAACATATAAAATAATATCAAGCATCTAACTAATATAGAAATCAATTAGTGAATTCGTCTGCAAATAAATTCGTTATATTTTGTCGAGTTTCAGCCACAATTAGAAACCATAATTGTGTTACCAGGATGCGGGACGTGAACCCAACTCAAATGCACCCCACCGACCTCTTTCCCCAACCTCCACCCTTATAGAAAGATATCTTTAATTAGCTTGATAACTATTTATATTAAGTTTAAAGTTTTATTAGGCATATTTATAAATGAGTAATTAAAATAAGTAAACTAAGATGTTCATCGTTTAATGTTCAAACTTAATTATAGGAAGGTTATGCTTAAGGAACATTAATTTTTCTGCCTTTTCTGCTGCCAGTCTGTTTCTCTTTTCATCATATATTAATCCAGCACTGCTAAATAATCTCTCGCTTGGTACGTTTGTTGGAGGACAGGCTAAATGTTTCCTTGCAAGTTTACTCAAGTATGGATAGATATTCTGCGTATTTTTCCACCAACTAATAGGATTGTCACATGCAGCCAGGCGTTTTTCTTGTGATAGCTCTCGATCATTTTTACTACATCTTTTGACATCGCGTAGGTCTCGTCATTGCTGCTTGACTCAAGAAACTGAGAGACAGATTCTGTGATAAATTTGCTTGTTGAAGGTGTTGGTTCTGTCACTGAAACTTTATTCTTTTGGTGGGTGGCGAAGCGACAGATTCAAGAGATTGAAGCTCTTCAACTGCTTTGCCAAGTGATGATTTAACTCGTTCTAATGTACTAGGTGAAAATAACTTAGCTTTGTAACGTGGATCTAAGTAGGTTGCAAGAGAGTAACTTCATACAAGAACAGCCTCTCGTCTTGTCGCTTGCATCACTTTTGCGCACAATGAACTAGTTCTATTAATATAGTAGAATTTGATCATTTCCGCTTATTAATGACATTTTATCTCAACGGTCCACATCCGCACGACATCCGCAGGCCAAAGTGCGGATGCGGGTGCGAGAAAATGTGCGGATGTGACCTACATCACTAATATATACATATATATATACACACACCCATCCCACATCTATATGCAGATACGAAAATACTCCCCATCGAACACCACATGAACATGACAGGGACTCAATTCTTCTCCAGAGCACTGGCCCCAGACCACCCTGTCACCATCTCACATTACACAATCCCCCACCCGCAACAAAAAACGTACTCCTGCTGCTCACTATTCACAGCTACTGAACAATATCCCCCCTCCCCTAAACATCAACCCCATTAAACATCTCCACACAGAATTCACCCGGAAATACCTACTCGACCAACCACACAACACTGTCCTTCACGATACTCCCCCTGTAGTCCATCAGAGCGAACAAACCCTCCCAAGGAAAACAAGAGTTACTCTGGCCAGGCTCCGTTCAGGCCACCACCCCTCCCTCCAACAATACAGACACAGACTCCACCTAGCTGACACCTCCACCCTGAGGACACAGAACACCTACTCTTACACTGCCACACTCTCTCTCAACAAAGACACAACTCCAACATTACCTCTCTACGAGACCTATGGACCCGTCCCACGGTGGTCGCGGGATACCTGAGCGCCGCCGGGTTCGCATAAGAGAACCCGGGGGCTACGAAGTAAGAAGTAAGTATATATACATAATATATATATATATATATACACACACATATATATATATATATACACATACATATATATATATATATATATATATACACATATACATATACAGTGTGTCCGTAAAGTCATGGTGGGATTTTAAATAGCTATATTATTGCAACGAAACATGATAATGAGATGAAACAATGCCAAATTTAAGAACAACTCTCAAAGTTGTATCTTGTAGTTAGTCTAGCCTAAGCTTAACCTTTATCTCGTAGTTAGTCTAGGCTGTCCACATGCCTATGTTGAACATGAGCGTAATAGCCCGAAAGTTAATGTGTGGTGTGCTCTAGCACAAGATCGAGTGATTGGCCCATTTTTCTTCGCGGAACCCACTGTGACGTCACACAACTACCTCGCTATGTTGGAACATTTTGCAGTACCCCAATTTATTGACAATAATGTCATCTTTCAGCAAGATGGTGCTCCTCCGCACTATGCCAACGTTGTTCGAGAATTCCTAATGAAAAATTTCCACAGAGATGGATAGGAAGAGGAGGATGGAAGCCATGGCCTCCACGCTCTCCGGACCTGATACCTTTGGACTTTTATTTGTGGGGTTACGTCAAGCAAAGCGTGTACAGTGTACCCATTAGGGATATTCATCACTTGCACGAGCGAATCACGGAAGCTATCGCATCCGTCACTCCTGATGTTCTTGGGCGCGTGTGGCTGGAATTGAATCACCGCCTAGATGTCTGCAGGGCTACCAGAGGAGCCCATATCGAACTACGTTAAATAAAGTTATTCTTTTAGAGTTGTTGTTCAATTTGCCTTTTTTTTCATCTCATTATCATGTTTCGTTGCAATAATATAGCTATTTAAATCCCACCATGACTTTACGGACACAATGTACACACACACACACACACACACATATATATATATATTATATATATATATATATATATATATATATATATATATAATATATATATATATTATATATATACACACACACATACAGGGTGTCCCATAAGTCCGGCATCATAGGAGAAATTCATATTTTTCTATTTCTACAAACCATAATTCATATTTTTCTCTTTCTACAGGCCATAATGTCAATGCTCGGGATGCCAATTACCCGTCCACCATTCTGTTCAGTGACGAGGCTGTTTTTTAGGGAAATGGTGAGGTAAATCGACAGAACACCCGCTACTGGTCTCAAAACAACCCTCACTGGTATACCTTTTCAAAGGAACAAGGTACATCTCGGGTGATGGTATGGTGTAGCATTTGGAAGGATCGCATCATAGGCCCCCTCTTTTTCGATGAACATGTCACTGGAGGCATCTACCTACGTATGCTCAAGGAAGAAGCATTTCCCAGTGTCTTGAACGAAGAAGGAAATTTCCCAACATGGTTCCAGCAAGACAGCGCTCCTGCACATTATAGCACCCAAGTAAGGGAATACCTGTACCAACAATTCCCTGGTCATTGGATAGGACGTCGAGGGCCTGTGGAATGGCCAGCTAGAAGCCCGGATCTCACGCCACTAGATTTTTATCTCTGGGGCCACTTGAAAGCGCTGGTATACGCAGAGAAAATTAGGTGTGTTGAACATTTGCGGCAGCGCATTATTGGGGCATGTAACACCATTACTCCTGACATCATTCACCGTGTGCTTGCTGACTGGGTATCACGTCTGAATTTGTGTATTGAAAACATGGTGGACATATTGAGCACGTTCTGTAAATAAAAGCTTTTGTTTTGCCTTTTATTATTATTTTTCCTATGATGCCGGACTTATGGGACACCCTGTATATATATATATATAATATATATATATATATATATATATATATATATATACATATACACACACACACATATATATATATATATATATATATATATATATGCTGCAAACCCACAGGGAAAAAAGAAAACGATTCCAAGGCCTTTCGTGTATTCAGAGCTACACCTCGTCATTCCCTGACGAGGTGTAGCTCTGAATACACGAAAGGCCTTGGAATCGTTTTTCTTTTTTCCCTGTGGGTTTGCAACATTCATTCATTTCACGTGTTTAATTGTGAAATTCATCCCATTCATCATATATATATATATATATATATAATATATATATATATATATATATATATATATATATAGTATATATATATATATATATATATCGGCTATTGATTGGTGGCGTGGAAAACGCAGTTTAATAATGAACAGGAACACCAGAGAAAATACAAACATCCTTCAAGGTTTAATAGTACCAACGTTTCGGAATGCACTAATTCCATCTTCAGGGCTAAAACAATAAAATTCCAAATCACATACAAAATTACAAAATACAAATTGCTTAATAACAATTTAAAATAAACTTTAAAAAAAAAAAAAATTATAAAAAGTAGCTAAGAAAATGTAAAACATTAAAACTAAAAGGTAAATAAATGTGAAGTTAAAAAGTTAAAATTATAAAAAGTAAAAGCATTAAAACTGAAATGTAAATAAAATAAACTAGTACCTTAACCAAAACATAGCAGATCTATCGATGATTCGTCAGAATTTAGGTCTGGTTTTAGTTTATAAATAAACAGAGACTCCATAATTTTAAGCTTAAGGTCAGAACTTCCAGCAGCAAGTACGGTGAAATTAGACTGTGAAATTGGGTGGTTATTGTTGTGCGAGTGATTACGTATGAGAGAATTAGGTGGTTTGCCAAGGGGTAAATTTGTACGGACCGATTTACCGAGATGTTCGTAAATACGAGATTTTAAATGTCTTTTAGTTTTACCTATATATGACCCCATACAGTGGTCACACTTGTATTGATAAACTATAGATGACTTAAGAAGTGTAGGAAACATCCTTGTATTTAAATAAATGGTAAATCGATTTAGACGGGGTGAATATAATTTTTATACACAGTTGTGGGTAGAATTCCTTGAGCAATTTTAAAAGTTTATTTCTAATGTTAAAACTTGAGGTTCCCATATAGGGCAAAGTGAAATACAGGATATCTTTGGGGACTGTAATTAAGTTTCTAGTTGTAGGGCTTATTAGTCTATTTAAGGTTCTGCCTATTGTAGTCTCGACCAGTCTAGAAGGGAAATTATTCTTGGCAAGGAGTTTTCGGATGAAATCTAGTTCATCGTGTAGTTTGAAGTAATCTGAACAGATATTGAAAGCTCTATTGGTCAGAGTCGAGATTAAATTTCGTTTGAAACCTAAAGGGATAAAGGAAGAAAAGTTCATAGTAAGATTGGTAAATGTCGGCTTTCGGTAAACGGAAGTTTCAAAAGAGGAATTAGTTTTTATTATCTTAATGTCCAAAAAGGACAGAGAGCTATTAGATTCAACTTCTGAAGTAAATTGAATGTTAGGGTGCTTAGAATTAAGGTAATTACGAAACAAAGGGATATGGTCTGGTGATTTAAACAGGAGAAAGTGTCATCAATATATCTTCTATAAAAAACCGGTTTAAAGTTGGAAGGACACTCATTCAACCATTTGACTTCATGATGACATAGAAACGCGTTAGCTAAGGTGGGACCAAGAGGCAGACCCATTTGAACACCTTCAGTCTGTTTAAAATATTCACCGATGAATATAAATATAAGGTCTTTCACGGAAAATTTTAATAGTTCTTTCATTTGGCCTCTATTAAAACCCTGCACAGTATCAGTATTATTAAAAAGATTATCAATACATATATCAATAGTTTCTGCAACAGGCACATTGGTAAATAAAGATTTTACATCGAAGCTAGCCATTGTGTAAGAATTATTATTTAATGAGGTAATTTCTCTAACGAAAGAAAAAGAATCCCGTGCTGTATACAATTATAAGTTATAGGTGATAGTATGGGAACCAAGAATTTTGAAAGGTTATAACTAAAAGTTCCTAGACATTTACCAATCTTACTATGAACTTTTCTTCCTTTATCCCTTTAGGTTTCAAACGAAATTTAATCTCGACTCTGACCAATAGAGCTTTCAATATCTGTTCAGATTACTTCAAACTACACGATGAACTAGATTTCATCCGAAAACTCCTTGCCAAGAATAATTTCCCTTCTAGACTGGTCGAGACTACAATAGGCAGAACCTTAAATAGACTAATAAGCCCTACAACTAGAAACTTAATTACAGTCCCCAAAGATATCCTGTATTTCACTTTGCCCTATATGGGAACCTCAAGTTTTAACATTAGAAATAAACTTTTAAAATTGCTCAAGGAATTCTACCCACAACTGTGTATAAAAATTATATTCACCCCGTCTAAATCGATTTACCATTTATTTAAATACAAGGATGTTATTCCTACACTTCTTAAGTCATCTATAGTTTATCAATACAAGTGTGACCACTGTATGGGGTCATATATAGGTAAAACTAAAAGACATTTAAAATCTCGTATTTACGAACATCTCGGTAAATCGGTCCGTACAAATTTACCCCTTGGCAAACCACCTAATTCTCTCATACGTAATCACTCGCACAACAATAACCACCCAATTTCACAGTCTAATTTCACCGTACTTGCTGCTGGAAGTTCTGACCTTAAGCTTAAAATTATGGAGTCTCTGTTTATTTATAAACTAAAACCAGACCTAAATTCTGACGAATCATCGATAGATCTGCTATGTTTTGGTTAAGGTACAAGTTTATTTTATTTACATTTTAGTTTTAATGCTTTTACTTTTTATAATTTTAACTTTTTAACTTCACATTTATTTACCTTTTAGTTTTAATGTTTTACATTTTCTTAGCTACTTTTTATAATTTTTTTTTTTTTTTTTAAAGTTTATTTTAAATTGTTATTAAGCAATTTGTATTTTGTAATTTTGTATGTGATTTGGAATTTTATTGTTTTAGCCCTGAAGATGGAATTAGTGCATTCCGAAACGTTGGTACTATTAAACCTTGAAGGATGTTTGTATTTTCTCTGGTGTTCCTGTTCATTATATATATATATACAGGGCGTCCCAAAAAAATGTATACACACTTTAAATAATTATAAAGGCAGTGTTTATTAAAATACATTTCATTTTCAAAATGTAATAGAATCTACAGACATTATTTAATTGTTTTGTCAACGCCTGTTTTCAAACCGACGTCCGTTCTGGTCCAGGCACTGCTGATAACGCGAAGCAATGGAATCGCAAACATCACGAAACATTTCGTTTGGTATTTGTGTGCATTCTCGTTCAATGGCTGCTCTCAATTCAGCGACTGTTGCAGGTTTTATAGCGTAGACTGTGTCTTTTAAGTATCCCCATAAAAAAAAGTCTAGTGGTGTGAGGTCTGGTGAACGCGGAGGGTATTCTACGAAACCCCTTCGTCCAATCCACATCCACATCGTGCCAAGTACCACTCGCAATACTCCACTCTTCGGTCCGGATCATCTTCATTAATAGCATGGACTAATCTTGGAATGTAACTTTTCCATTGACAGCGCTTCAAAATGCGTTGGACAGACGATTCTGAAATTCCTACCTCACGACTCGCTTGCCGCACAGATTTTCTTGGACTTTGGTGATACGTTTCCAGTACTCTTTCTTGCTTTGTGGGGCTTGTCGATGTCCGTGGTCTTCCGGAACGCTTCTTGTGGACATTCTGAACAGTTCCATCGGCTTCAAACTTATCTCTAATTCGAGTGATGGTAAGTCGCGTTGGTGGATCTGTTTGAAACTCCCTCCTAAACTGTCTTTGCACTTCAACTGCGTTTTCACACTTCCAGTAGCATTTTAGAATGAATTTCCTTCGTTCAAAGCTTAGTCTGACTGCCATTATTAATTCTAATGGGTTTAACTTGGAAAGAAAGAAACATCAATTGAGCTATCAGCTGTGAAAGTGTGTATACATTTTTTTGGGACGCCATATATATATATATATATATATATATATATATATACAGGGTGGGCGGAAAGTAGCTCCCTATTTTGGATTGGTAAAAAAATACGTATATTATCCATTTATTTCAGAAGAAATAATATGAAAAGGTAGGCATACATGGTAGGTTTTCTCTAAAATTCAATGTGGGCTCCAACTCTTTCCACCAGCTTCTGGAGCCGCCCAGGAATGGCGTCCACTGACTTTAGCAGGAACTCCGGCGGGATGGAGGACATGACTTCCCGAATTCGGTCCTCCAGTTCTTCCAATGTCCTCGGTTTGGTGCGGTAGACTTCTTCCTTTACCCACCCCCAAAGAAAGAAGTCGCACGGTGTCAAGTCGGGGCTCCTGGCTGGCCATTGATGTGGACCACGACGACCCATCCAACGCCCAGGGAAGTGGCCATCCAGCCACTCACGGACAACAAGAGCGAAGTGCGGAGGGGCGCCATCTTGCATAAATATCAGATCGTCGATGTTCTCCCATGTGCTGACAACCGGCCAGACCTCGTTTCGCAACATAGCAAGGTACCGCTCAGCATTCATGGTGTTGCGCAGAAGGAACGGGCCCACAACCTGATCTGAGGTCATACCACCCCACACCGTTACACTGAACCGATTCTGCCGTTTTTCAGCGGTAACCGTGCGACTTCTTTCTTTAGGGGTGGGTAAAGGAAGAAGTCTACCGCACCAAACCGAGGACATTGGAAGAACTGGAGGACCGAATTCGGGAAGTCATGTCCTCCATCCCGCCGGAGTTCCTGCTAAAGTCAGTGGACGCCATTCCTGGGCGGCTCCAGAAGCTGGTGGAAAGAGTTGGAGCCCACATTGAATTTTAGAGAAAACCTACCATGTATGCCTACCTTTTCATATTATTTCTTCTGAAATAAATGGATAATATACGTATTTTTTTTCCAATATATATATATATATATATATATATATATATATATATATATATATATATATATATATATATATATATACACATACATACATACATACATACATACATACATACATATATATATATATATATATATATATATATATATATATAATAACATCTATAAATAATGTATAAGTAAAATAAATGCTCTGGTAACTCAAGATCTACTTGGAGGCGCAAGTCACGCTCCTCGACCATGCACCACCACCCACCTGGAAATTTTTTAAATTTACGTTGTCTGGGATAGCATTTCCTGCCTTCTGGAGGCAGTTAGGAGGGCAAATTATAGGGCTTCAAATACTGAAAAATTTGGATTTTTTTAGACATCCTTTGTATGTCCATGATATTAGGATGAATTTTTGAATTTGAAGGTTTTGAAATTTTTGAAATTTACGTTGTCTGGTACAGCATTTCCTGCCTTCTGAAAAATAAGGATTTTTTTTAGACATCCTTTGTATGTTCATGATATTAGGGTGAAACCAGATACACAATAACTTGGTAGATATAGAAGTTTATTATTCTTAAATATGGGAAATTATACAATATTAATAATACATATAGTAACCAATTACTATCTTCAAATATTATGACTGGATTTTGGGTTTATGATAAAATCTATCTGTAAGCAGTTGACGAAAAAACGAGGGGGCACCATTGGAAAACGAGGGGGGCTTGGCCCCCTAATGCCCCTTCGTGTGGACGCCCCTGCACATCATGATGTTCTGCCCACAAAACCTCTTCAATGATGGATATTAAAAAAAACTTTCTACGTCTTTCAAAAGGTGTTTATTTTCTCCATTTCAAGTCAGCGACGAGGGCGATGTGATCCGAAGGGAAAGTAACGCTGGGAAGGGCCCCGTTCTCTGTCACTTCCTCGTGCGAGGGAAGGGGAATCGCCTGAAAATGAAACAAATTTTATCAATAATTCATTTCCCATTGAACATGGGGATGGGCATAATGCCTTATTCCTTGGTCAAAGACATTCATTCGAACTACAGCTACATCACATATCAGTCAAAAATCTGTTGCTACTTTTTCGTGAAAGATTGCCTTTACATCAACTTTTTGATACAATTCCATTTCCTCGCAATTCATATGTTCACCAATTACATACTTTCACCATTTGTTCCACCTTTCTTAGTCTTCTCGAACCGGTACAATCTTTGGTATGCTGGTATGGTTTTGTGGAGATGATAAGCGATGACGTTCTTTCTCGTATGCTCAATGCTCATTGCTCACTTTCAATCTGTTTTTCCTCCATATTCTTCCAAACTACTTGACACCAATCATGGTACATTCACTTCCGAAAGAAAAACTATTGTCCCAAACAAGTATCTCGCCATAGGCGAGTGTTCAAATTGATTCATCTTCATGCAAACATCTAGCTGCATTTAACCTGCCTACCCGATTTTACTCGATACTTAATTTTTAATTTTGACCTTAAAACTACACCAAAACTAAGCACTTGCTCGTTAAAGCGCATCAATTGTGTTCAGAGGTACTCGTACAGTCATTACAAAAAGTTTGGTCTGACGCTAGTTATAATGTGACCTGTCAAACATAATCAGTCCTTCTGAAGAATTATAAATCAACCGCAGTATATATATACTGAAGATTTTATGGAATACCTACCTATAACCTTTTTTATGGTGTAATGACTGCCAGACTTTTACTAATAATAATAGCACAACAACGTACGGAATTTATTACACAGTCAGAAAAAATGGTTATAAGAGCATGCCATAGTTATATTCTGCAAGAAACCTAAATTTACTTTGTTTCTTCACAAGAACTGACTATACTTGACATTTTGACCTTTCAAGTGTTCCGTGCGAGGATTCCTCACTTCACGAAGGTCAAGCTAGTTGCCCCTCCTCTTGAGTTCGCCTGGTGAAGTAGAGTTGGTTTCTTGTGCTCTTCACCTCACATACGCCAGGCTCATCTGGAAATGTTTTGAGCCAGGCATCTAGTTCTCTTTTGAAGATATCCACCGCGACACCACTCGTGTTTCTTAGTTCCTTGGGCAGCTGATTGAACAGTTTTGGTCCTCTCACAACAAACTATTTTCCTTCAGGGTTCAGGATGTTCCCTGTCTAGCCTTTAATTTGGAAACACGACACAGTCTTCCTTTTCAACTTTCTACTGTTGTTTGAGTGGTTATAGGGTTCAAAGTAAGATTAGGGACTAGTTCCTTCATTATTTTCAAAGGATAAATAATGGTGTACTTCTCTCTCCTTCTTTCCAATGAATATAAATTTAATTCACGTAACCTTTCCCAATAATTTAGTTCTTTGCATCCATTGATCTTGGCTGTGAAGCTTCTCTGAATCCCTTCTAGTTGACTAATGTCTTCTTTTTTATATGGAGCTGTTAAGACCGAGCCGTATTCCAACTTGGGTATGATCAGCGTTTTCAACAGAGGAATCATTATACTCGTATTCCTAACGCTTCTTTTAAAGGTTCGCAGTATCTGTCCAGTTATTCTTTTTGCTCTGTTTACTTTTATCTTATTTTGTGTTTCAAATTTCGCGTCATCGGTCATTACACCACCTAAATCTGTTGCTTTAGAATTTCTCTGAATTTTCTGCCTATTTGGTGTATAGTATTCCCTGGAGTTTAGGTCCTCCCTTCCTCATTACCTTAATAGTTGAAATTTTTCAGTGTTAAGTTTCATATTATTGCCTTCAGACCAATTGTAGATTCTGTTCATGCCTGTTTGTAGAAACCCTATATCCTCTGGGTTTCTTATTTTTCTACTAATTTTTGTGTCATCGGCAAAGGATGTTACTGTGATGTCTCTGGTAACTTCCTCATCTATACCAGTTAGCATGATTATGAAAAGTAATGGAACTCAGTACCTTGTGGTACTGAGCTAGTGAGCTAAGGACCTCTGACTCTAAAGAAGATATTCCTTAAACTGTAAAGACTTGCCGCCACTTATTAAAGAAATTATATACCCATTTTCCTACTTTTCCTGTTATTCCCATATATTTCGGTTTATGTCTTATGATTCCGTGGTCACACTTGTCGAACGCCTTGACAAAGTCTGTGTGTGTGTTACATCATAGTTTTCATTACTTTCAAGTGCATCAATAATAATGTTATAGTGTTCCATTAGTTGTGGTAGGCATGACCTCTCTGGCCAGAATCCATGTTGGTTTTACCATTTAATTTTTTTCAGTTTCCAAAGAGTCATATTTTTTCTCTGAATATTCTTTAAAAGATTTTGGCGAGATGAGATGTAAGCAACACCACTGGCCTATAGTTTTTAGTCTCGGATCGATCTCTTTTATATATTGGAACTATGTTCGCTCTCTTGAGAATGCTCGGTATTTCTCCTGTGTCTAATGATCGTCTCCATATCCAACATAGGGGCTTAGCGATTTCATTCTTGCAGTTTTGATCAGTGTGGCATTCCATTTGTCCGAGTCTGCCGCTAAGTGTGCGTTTAGTTTCCCTACAGCTTGTGTAAGATCATCTGTTGTGAAGGCGAAGCCCGTTATACTTTCCCCTTGTAGTAGTTCTTCAAAGAACCGTTTCTATCGCATATTAGATTATCAGTTTTGGGGATACTGAAAGACGATTCATACTGAGCTCTTAATATTTCAGATACTTCTTTTACATCATCGGATAAAACATTGTTTTCATTTTTGAAAAGTCCGATAGACGCGTGATTTTTTCGACTTCTTTATCGTAAAATTATAGAAGTACTTCGAATTAACCTTCATCGCTTCAATAGTGTCATCTTCTTTCTCTGTATGTTTCTCAATTAGACTCTGTATGACGCAATCCATACTCTCCAGTTTATCGTTTAATATTTTTCTGTTGTCTTTGCAGTCTCTTTAATTTAACAGTCACACTTTTTCTCTTGTGGAACATTGACTTCTTCTGCCTCTCGAACCTGCTTCTCTTTTCTCTCTGTTGCATTTTTGGACATGTCTTTCCACGATTTCCGTTGTCTTGCCCTTGAAGATGGTTTTCCAGTGTATTGCTTCCATGCTGATGCAATACCTTCCTAGTTTATAGCTTTGGAGTGAAAATTAAGAATTTGTTTCTTTCCATTGTGCGTGTTCTTTCCTTTCCTGTTGCTTTTACTGTAGATTGGTTATTATTTCAATAATGTTGTGATCTGATATTATAGTTGGGGATATTTCTATGCAATCAATTAAGTTGCTGTTGTTTGTGGATACCAAATGTAGGCAGTTGTTTTCTTGTATTTTTCATTATTTCCTGCATTAACATAAATTCATCAGCTGGAGCTAGCAGCATTTTCGCCTACTCCTGGTCTTCCCGTATGCCTTCCTTGTCTTGGTGTATACATATATTTCTTCCTATCCTTTTATATTGCATAAATGGGAAATTAAAATCACCACAGAGAATATTTGGGGTTGGGAATTTGGGAGTGTAGATCTTCTGTAATGGTATCTGAAAACTTTGTAGTCTGGCTACGGCTTACATGTCAATCTCAAACTGAATACATCTACGCTGTTTACCTTTCTCCTAATTCTACTGACTATACAAAATTCTTTGATTACCTCACTTCCAAAGTGGAATGCATCCTTTCCCGCTCTCCCTTTGCTGAAATCTTCATTTAAGAAGATTTCAATGCTCACCACCACCTTTGGCTTTCCTCCCATTTCACTGACCATCCCTGGTGAACTAGCTTAATCCCCGATCGCCTTGGAGATAGGCCCAACATTCTGGATTTATTTCTTACCTCTCATCCTTCTTACTCTGTGAAACTTTTCTCTCCGTTGGGGTCCTCCGATCACAATCTTATATCTGTTTCCTGTCCTATCGCTCCAATTCGGCCTTTGGATCCTCCCAAGAGGAGGCGCCTTTGGCACTTCAGCGCCGCTGATTGCGAGGCCCTTAGGCAGTACTTCTCTGATTTCCCATGGAATGATTACTGCTTCCAGGGCCGGGGGCCTTCTGGGTGTGCTAAGCGCATCACAGAGGTGATTCTCTCGGGCATGGAGGCGTACATCCCATATTCTATTCCTCCTACTAATGCAAAAAAAAAAACCTTGCTTTAACGTTACTTGTTCTAATGCTATTCGCAACAGAGAGGAGGCTTTCAGAAGGTACCGTCGCCATTCAACTCCTGAATCTCACTCAGCTTATATTTCTGCCTGGAATCGTGCAAAATCTGTTCTTTGACTCGCCAAAAATTCTTTCATCCGACAAAAATGTGAAAATCTATCCAATTCTAATTCTTCTCTCGCTCTTTCTGGCATTTAGCTAAGAACCTCTTCAACAAATTTACTACTTCTTTCCCTCCTCTGTTCCATTCCGACGGCACAGTTGTTGTCTCTTCTCCTGACAAAGCTGAACTCTTCGCTCAAACTTTCGCTTACAATTCGACCCTGGACG
Organism: Bathynomus jamesi; assembly: GCA_023014485.1. Classification (NCBI taxonomy): domain Eukaryota; kingdom Metazoa; phylum Arthropoda; class Malacostraca; order Isopoda; family Cirolanidae; genus Bathynomus; species Bathynomus jamesi. Next base: position 72,432 of record JAJOZX010012334.1, on the reverse strand, counting down.
ATTCCGGTGATGTTCCTCCATCTCCTCCCCCCTCTGACTTTATTATGTCAGAAATTAGAATATCTTCTAAAGATGTTTTTTCTGTCCTATCTGGGCTCAACTCTAGGAAGGCGTATGGTCCTGATGGTGTTCCTCCTGTTGTTCTTAAGAACTGTGCTTCTGTGCTGACACCCTGCCTAGGCAAACTCTTTCGTCTTTGTCTCTCATCTGGTGCTTTTCCTTCCTGCTGGAAGTTCACTTTCATTCAACCTGTCCCAAAGAAGGGTGACCGTTCTCAACCCTCCAACTCTCGACCAATTGCTTGGATTTCTTGCCTTTCCAAAGTTTTTTAATCTATCCTTAATAGGAAGATTCTTAAACACCTTTTTTCTTCACCCCGACTCAGTTGGTCTCTGTACAGGTGTCTTGTTCGCCCCTGTATGGAGTATGCTTCTCATGTGTGGGATGGTTCAACCCACACAGCCCTACTTGACCGGGTGTAATCAAAGGCTCTTCGTCTCATCAATTCCCCCCCTCTTACTGATTGTCTTCAATCTCTCTCTCTTCACCGCAGTGTTGCCTCACTCTCTCTTTACTATCGCTATCATAACGGACATTGCTCTTCTGAACTCTCTAATTGCATGCCTTCTCCTTTAAGGAGAGCACGCAGTACCAGACTTTCTACACTTTCTCATTCTTTTTCTAATGCAAGGGCTAATCGGTATTTTCAGTCTTTCATCTATTCAACCAGTCAACTCCGGAACAATCTTCCTCAATCCATCTTTCCTCCTGTCTATGACCTCCCATCTTTCAAACGCAGTGTGTCTAGGTATCTCGAAAACCCTGGTCCTTGATTTTGGCTCTCTTCTTCTTCTATGGGACGGGCGCTTTTGCGGGCATTTGCCCTTGGCCCCTCCTTCCTGCTTAAAAAAAAAAATTATGTTTCAACTTTTGCTGCTACTGATTCTACGTAGTTGTTTGAAGTACTTTTAGCCATTTCTGCCATATGTTTTTCATGTTTACAAAGAGCACATCCTCCTCCTTTACGCTTTACTGTTCTGTCGGCTCCAATTGTTATAGTTGTCAATTTGTATTTCTTTTTTGTTGATAAAAAGAACTCTCAGTTTTCACAGTTCGCCTGGCAGTCCGTGAGGCATGCAAAGTCTGCTCTTGTTTCTCGCAGGACAGATTACATTTCAGATATAGCGTTGGACCAAACTTTTCTTTTGATGAAAAAAAGTCCTACTACAAAATAACTATGGCAGTAAACAGTAGGATGAGTCGTGAATTCGTGAAACCTCAAAAAGCTCGACACTAGAGCAGTTTTGTTTTTCAACCTAGATAAGACTTAATGATTATTTCTGTCACTAATGTTGCATCACTACAACATGAAATAGTTTTCACTCCCAATACCTGTTCGACGGAGAATTTATCTGATTGATAGAATATGTAGTCGAGACAACCATTGAAACCAACAGTGTAGGTCGTGTAAGCTGGAGTCCCACAAGCGCTATTTATTTTCAGGTCATGCGAGAAAGAGACATTGTTCAACTCTTCGCCAGGTTCTGGAAAAGAAAGTTCTATTAGTAACATGGAATAACATTTAATTACGAGTTCTCAACTGTAAAAGAACTAAAAATGCGGTTGTGCAAAATGTCACCCAATTACTCATTAATAGTGGCAATGCATTCGTCCTTTAAACATTAAAAAAACGCTTAATGATGTTTCAAACAAAAAATTCCTTAAAAAATCCTCGAACGTTTGCTCATCGTAAGATTTAAGACAATCTTCCTCTCAGAAACTGAATGAAAAAGTAAAGCAAGAACAAGAAGGCCAAAGAAGAATCACGCGCCTCTGAACTTTTTTTATGCAGGAAGGAAGGGTCAAGGGCGAAGGCCCGCAAAAATGACCCCCCACACCTCTCAATAGGAGAAGAGAACTAAAATCAAGGTCCCGAGTTTTCGAGATGACTGGACACACTGGGTTTGAAAGATTGGAAGTCATAGAAAGGGGGAAAGATGGGTTGAGAAAAACTGTTCCAGAGTTGACCGGTTCAGTAGATGAAAGCTTGAGAATACCGATTAACCCTTGCTAGAGAGTTGGATAGAAAAAGGATGAGAATATGTCTAAAGTCTGGTACTGGAAGCTTTCCCTAAAGGAAAAGGCATGCAATTAGAGAATTCAGAAGAGAGTGTCCGTTATAATAGAGATAGTAAAGAGAGAGAGAGAGAGGGGTAACATTTCGCTGAAGAGCGAGGGATCAAAAACAGTTAGTAAGAGGAGGGGAAATGATGAGACGAAAAGCCTTTGATTCCACCAGGTCAAGTAGAGCTGTGTGGGTTGAGCCACCCTACACACGAGAAGCGTAGTCCACATAGGAGAGGACAAGACCCCTGTACAGAGACAGCAACCAAGTGGGGATGAAGAAACTGCGGAGCCGGTACAGTACACTTAACCTCGTGGAAGCTATTTTAGATAAAGATGGTATTGCGATTTTCCTGGAAAGATCAAGAGAAAAGGAAATGCGAAGAATGTTAAGAGAATAAGAAGGATTGAATTGTGCATTGTTGAAGATAAGGGGATAGTCGTGTGGGTGATTGTAACTAGTAGACAGATGAAGGAACTGGGTTTTTGAGGTACTGCAAGCAATAAGGTTCTCTGCCCCAGTCAAAGACAATAGAAAGATTAGAGGTCAGGTGCACCACATACGTCCCATGCGAAGCATGGAATGACTGTTGAGAGGGACGCTTTGTGAGTGGGTGGAGAATTGAAAGGTGAAATCATCGGCATAGGAGTGAATAGGACAGGAAGTGCGACTTCAATAATCATTGACAAATAAACGAAAGTGGGTGACAGGACACAACCTTGAGGAACACCACTATTAATAGCTTTAGGAAAAGAACAGTGGCCATCTACAACCGCATCTATAGATCGGCCAGAAAGAAAATCAGAGATGAAGGCATAGATAGAAGGACAGAAACTGAAGAAGGGGAGTTCGGAAATTAAGGATTTGTGCCAGATTCTAAGAAAAGCTTTTGATGTCTAGCACAATAGTAGAAGTTTCACCGAAATCCGGAAAGAATTATATTTTTTAATTCCAGTTCTTATTTTCACATACATTCGTTCTATTATTAAAAATTAATGACAAGAAAAACATTAAAAGCATTTACTATCTCCCTTTTTATACAACAAAGTCTAAGAAGGCGCACTTAATACAATCAATTATCCTATAAACGTGTGTGTGTGTTATATATACATATATATATATATATATATATATATATATATATATATACACACACACACACACACACAGTGATGGGCATCGATACATGAAAATCGCTGAAGCGATACCGATACATCGATACATGAAGAACGTCTTAGGCGATACCGATACGCCGATACTTTCTAGATGTCTTAAGCGATACCGATACCGATACATGCATCGCCGGTACATTTTTATAATTATTCATTTAATATGTAGGTATTAGATATTATTGTTTATACTAGTAATTTGTACACGCACTGTAAGTAAAATCAACGACATTTTAATGGGTTTTATAGATGTAAATAAAAACAATTGCTTTATTTAATGAAAGTATGTTTTAATTTTGTAGGATACATGAATGACTGAAAATATTACACTAACAATTAAAAGTAATTACTATTACCCTTCAAAAATACCAGCTGGCTAAACATCTGGTCAGACAGTCTATTCCTTTTTGGAGCGTGAATGTGACCAGCCAAACTAAACAACCGTTCTACAGGAGCAGAGGATGGTAGTGGTGTGTTATACTTCAGGAAGACCCGTAGAATTCCTGGGTACTGCCTCAGAGATTGGAGAGAATGACTTCCGTCACCCAGATACTGTAAAACTTCCATCTCAGTGGAATCTTGGGTTGCTGACACATTAGTGAAAGCAGACTCATAACAGAAGAAATCATCTGCACTTCCGTCAGATGCAGCATCACTTAGTTGTTGCTTGGGGGTCTGCTCGCTGAGGCTCTTAACAGCATTAACCCACATTTCTTGAACCCTCTTTTTGACAACGTTAGTATTAAATTTGCCTTTTATTGTCATCCACTTTAACTTGAACAGAGGATTTGAAGACGATGCCAGTATTGCTGCTTTACCCTCATGCGACGCATCAAGGCACAGAAACTTTTCAAACCGCTTAGTGAACCCTACTGTGACTGCATTGAGAAGTGGCTGACAATGACGCAATGCCTCCGAATTCAAACGCTCTAGCTTCTTCTCTACAGCTAACAATGTCGGAAGCACAAGTACACAAGTACAAACGTGTTTAAACGTTGCGCCGTACTGTGTGACGTGACCAGTAGAGTAGTAGTCATTAAATAAATATTTAATAATATTATTATTTACGTATATTCATAAATATAACTCAGTAGTGTCATATTATAGCATCTATTTAAATATTTAAAAATTCTTATTAATGTATCGATGTATCGATTTTTTTCGATACATTTAAGAAAATTGACCTTAGCGATACCGATAAATCGATACTTTTGTCAAGTAGCTAAAGCGATACCGATACAAAAGTATCGATCGATACGTATCGGCGATACATGTATCTAGATACTGCCCATCACTGTGTATATATATATATATTTTTTTTTTTTTAAGTTCGGGAAGAACCGATTCGCCTCTATTTAAAAGGGCATATCTCGGCGGAAAAACAAAGAAAAAGTGAGAGGAAAGACAGAGGAAAAAGAAAGGGTGGAGGGGACAGTCGAAGTGGAAAAAGACCAAGGATGACAAGGACTGCAGGGTCGAGCCCCATCATCCTTGGGTGCTAGGGCCGGGAGGGCGCACGAGAAACCTCCAGGAACAAGCACGTACAAACGAGCACAAAGAACACTCAAGAGCACGAGCTTAGAACCCCCTTGCGGGGATATATATATATATATATATATATATATATATATATATATATATATTAGAGTGGTCCACAGAAGGGTGAAATTTTTTTTCTCCGAAATATTTGTGCTCATAGCCCAAACGTACCCACAAGATGAGAAACTAGCGCACGTGACTTTTTTTTTTTTTTAAATTAATGAATATTTAGGGTATGCACACGGTTGCCATTTTCAATGCCCTGTAATGCTCGGCTCTGACGTGGTCTATATAGCAGGCATAACTCGGAACGTAAAAAGAAAATTGCGCAATTCGCAGTTTCTAATTCCAAATTACGTTCCTAATTAACTAATTAATTACGTTTACAGTTGGCAACTTTTATTTTTGAACATACTACGATTTGGCATCGTATTTCAAATACTAACGGTTTTCCTCAGTTACTCCCGGCAAGAATCGGATGGGGTGTATTAAGTGTTCACGCATCACTGGGAATCATTTATCTTAGCTTGCTTTTTAATGACCCCGGTGAATACTTAATTAATTAATATTTAATTAAGGTGAATATACAGGGTGTACATAAAGTCAGGATCTATTTTTGTGAAGCACTTGGAAATTATACGGAATTCAATCATAAAATGATAAAGTGGTAACATTTATTAAATAATTAAGAGTAGGATTAGACGTGACGCCCATCAGTATCCCTGCACAGCTCAAATCGTTCCGCAGCATTTCTAAACACATTCTGGAGCATTTGCGGGGTTGTTATCTGCAGCAGTTCGTATACGTGTACGTAAGTTTTCAAGACTCGTAATCTTCGTCTGATAGACGTGCGATTTGATAAAGCCCCATGCAAAGAAATCTAAAGGGGTTAAATCTGGTGATCTCGCTGGCCAAGGTCTGTTGCTTCCGCGTACGATCCAGCGATTTGGAAAACGTCCATTTAGATAATCCTGAACAATTTTGGCATAGTGACAAGGAGCACCATCATGTTGATAGACGACGGGGATAGGATTGTTAGTACCGTCGTCTATCAACATGATGGTGCTCCTTGTCACTATGCCAAAATTGTTCAGGATTATCTAAATGGACGTTTTCCAAATCGCTGGATCGGACGCGGAAGCAACAGACCTTGTGTCGCGAGATCACCAGATTTAACCCCTTTAGATTTCTTTGCATGGGGCTTTATCAAATCGCACGTCTATCAGACGAAGATTACGAGTCTGAAAACTTACGTACACGTATACGAACTGCTGCAGATAACATAACCCCGCAAATGCTCCAGAATGTGTTTAGAAATGCTGCGGAACGATTTGAGCTGTGCAGGGATACTGATGGGCGTCACGTCGAATCCTACTCTTAATTATTTAATAAATGTTACCACTTTATTTTATGATTGAATTCAATATAATTTCCAAGTGCTTCACAAAAATAGATCCTGACTTTATGTACACCCTGTATATTCTATAGCGTTATAAATTGCTATGACGCTTAAAGTTACTATATTACTGTTGCGTTATTATTTTTGGTTTATGTTGAATAATAATTTTTGCTGAAAATTTATGTACAGTGCTTACAAGAAGTCTCACGCTTCTGTCTCGTCCCAAGCTAGTCTGTTAGGTATAAAATGGGCGGTCCTTATGGCAGCGGAGGTGTGTTCGGATTGGTGCACATAACTGCTCTAACACAATCAATGACGTCCATTATTACGTCACTTCTGCTACATTTTAGTGTTTAAAATACAAATGATTAAGAAGCAGAATGGAGCAAGTTTCGGGATGTTGGGATGGTTATGGAGCAATCCTAGTCATCATAATATTAGCTGGGCATTACATTATACCGTCTCAATATATACTGTAGACTATAGAGAACGACTAATTCGGCAAATATCCCAAATCATGGCATACCTAAGTTATTTTGACGCAGGTCTAAATTATTTGCTCAAATGCAATTATTGATATTAAGTAATTGTTGGGAATTGTTGTCAATATTGTTGTTTGTGATATATATCCTACGTGAAGAATCTAATGATCAAATTCCTCAGTGAACCTCTCAACCGCTCGCATTTCGAGGAAGTCACGGTCGTCTCACTAATAGATAGTTTATCCATTGTTTTAAGTGGTAACCTATTAAACGAACTATGTTAAACCTATTCCATCTTATGAAAGTCATTAGTCTAAAGCAAGACTGGTGGGCCGTGAATCAGAGAAATTTGCATTTGATTTGTTCATCGTAATTATTACGTAATATAGTATACTGTATATAGTAGTATATAAGAGTTTATTGGTAGCATATCATATGACAATTCCCATAAACATGTGATGACTTCGATGTTGCAGTTTTTATTTTTTTCCTGAAACTATTACCTTCTCATAGTTTGTTTCAACAATGCATATATTATCATCTCCACGAGCGTAGACATTGCAAGAAAAGATTCTAAGGATAAGTAAAGTTCTTTCGGTACTTGTGGGTTATCTGTCGCCACTTTTTAATTTAATTTTCCAACTTTTTCACAAATACAGATGTGTGTTATCATGTTGCCATTTTTACAAAAATATACTATTTTTTTCTTAAATTATTTTTATTTCTCAAAATAACAAACATTAATCATATTATTCGGGTGGCATGAACGCGGCGATGGCCTCCAGGATGCCGTCGAATGGGTCGACACTAGCGGGTAGCTTGCTCCTCCACATGAACTCGGCCAGGTAGGTCTTAAGATGGTGTCGGGCCGTTCCTCGGTGACGCTTGTTCCTCCACTTTGCTGATCCACACAAGCGTTCGATATTTTGAGTAGATAATGGAACCTTCGGCGATGTTTTCCACAATGGCAGCCAAGAGAGTTGCAGCAGAGCGGTTGGGAACTTGAACGATGAAGCAGTCGTTTGTTTCACGGCAAATTCCTCCGAACATCCATTGTTGTGGTAAAATGCGTCCGGCATTGTTTTTACGCCTCGTGAACAGGCTCTCATCGATCTCAACCACTATTCCTTCGCCGCCGATCTTGGTTTGCTCTAGGTTGGCTAACCTAACCTAACCACACACTAACCTAACCTAACTAAAAAATAAATGACCCACAAGTAAAAAGGGAAACAGATAACCAATAGGTATATTAAAAAGCGGCGACAGATAACCCACAAGTACCGTTCTTTCATGGTCACAATATATACTTTTATAGATGTCAAACATAAAAATATAATAAAATTCTATATTAACATAAATATATATTCGATACACATTTACGTCATGGCTTTAACATCAGTATTTCGTATAGCTTCCTCCGGCATCAATATAATTTCTTCAATCGTTGCGGCATAGAAGAGGCTAGATTGTAGGGAATGTTTGATGTTCGGCGTAAGCTCTCCCAACTATTCCTCGTGTGAGCTAAAAGTGCTTCAAATGTTCTTTCATTGCGTTGCTCCCATTCGTTAATCATTATTGCCCAAAGGTTTTCAATCGGATTCAAATCAGGAGAACGTGGCGGCAGAATTAGATTAATAATCTCTGGGTGATCTTCGTACCACGCTCTCACAACGTTACTCCTATGAATGGGACTGTTATCTTCAATTAAGTAAAATGGTTCGGGTGCTGGAACCAGATACGCACCTCTTCCAGTATCTGGCAATATTGCTGTCCAGTAAAGCGTCCATCTACTTGAGTCAATTCTCCGACATGACTCCAGATTTGAAAAAATTTACTGGAGCACAGCTCTGAATTTACTTTTTTACCCCTTACACCACTAGATAGGTTAATGATAGTAAACTCTTGAATTGACGACATACCAATTACAAATTGTTTTAGCTAAACATAATAATACAATAATGTACAGTTTATAACTCACCTTAAGTTTATTTATTCATTGCAGCAGCAACAGTGGACGATGTTAGACCTTGCATGTAGGCATTTGTTGTGAATTTACCGCCATGTATGCTTGGCCACTGATCAATGGCTTTCTGTGTGATCATTACAGCAGATCTAGTGCCTGCAGCTGGACCCTCCTTCACAATTCTGCACAGCTTAGTCAAATGAGATGGCTTAATGGATCCTTTGTGTTCAACAATGTAACCAAGAATGGAGAATGTCCCTTCAGCTGGTGCTTCACTCCAGGCAGTTGATCCATCTTTATCAAAATGCTTTAATATCTCTGTGATTCCTTTCCACAGCTGTTCTATATATTCTGTCAGCCAATTTATCACTGAGTCTTTTGTAAAACTACTTTCAGATCTGGTTCTGGATGGTCTAGCAACTTCAGCAACCTGGTAGTAATCAGAACGTTTCTTGATGTATTTGTAAACTTCATTTAGGATGTAATCCTCAGCTGTTAGTTCCTTTTGCTGCCCTGTGGTATCGTGCTTAAATTCAGAAACTACATCATTTGCATTTCCTCCATTAGCTAATTTGGAAATTGTTTCCATCACTCTTAACATAACAGTTTTCCCTCCTTCTTTATAAAATATATTTTCTACAAATTCTGCACTAACTGTGGTTTTTTGAGCTACTTGCAACATAATCTTTGTTACATAGGAAATCAATACATAGAACTTGGCACTAATTTCTTTCTCTTGTGGATGATCAAAAAAACACAATTTTCCACAAATCTGTCAAATTGATCAAATTCATAATTAACCATGCGAGTATCAGATTTGAGTTTTGGTCTCTTAAAACCAATGATATTGTCAAGAACCATATTGGTATAGTCAAGGCCTGATCTCAGATTTGAAGAGTGATTCTGAATAAAGTCTAAAAGCTCACTTGTTTACAAATTTTCTTCAATGCATCAACGTGGGCTCTGTTCACAAGATGCATTAAGTCCCATCGAAATTTGAAATTTTCTCCAAACAACTTTTTCATTTCGTTTTTAAATGGCTCGTTGTCCTTACAAAAAGCCCCATCTCCAACCATTCCAGATACCTTGGATTTAATTGCTTCTTCAGATAGTTTCAAGTGATTAGGAGACTTCAACACATCAAAAATTTCATTGGCCAAATAAACTCCTGATTTGCTGCGTACTAAATTTATCCCAGCAAGCTTTACAGTCTTATCTTCTTCACTCATAACTAATACAACTAGCATGCTTAATCCCAAAATTGTTCCAATGTCAGCTGTTATTGTTACTGAAGTTTGTTCTAAGAACCACTTTACAGTTTGTTTTTTAAGTTGATTATCTAATAGCTCACAAATTGTCTCGCACGCATGTGTGCTATGATTCAAATTTCCAACCTCACAACCTGACCTATGTAATACAGCTAGAAGTACTGGATATGGAGCCCATGCAGTGTTTGTTTTCATTATGTAGTATAAGATGTTGCCACATAAGTCTTCTATGCGTTTAGTAGTGTTCCGAGAAGATGTTTTCATCACTTCATAAACAGCAGCTCTTTGATGATGCTGAAGTTTAATTAAATGTCTCTTCAGGTGGGTTTTCAGATTTCTAAACCATCTCTCTTGATTTTCTCCTTGTTTGCATACATAGGTTAAATCTTTAACATTGAAGTAACCTTTTATGTTAGAATGTTTGTCTGAAGCACATGCTTTGGGGTCTGTGCAAGCTATGCAATATAATGTAAACATTTTATCATCAGAAGCATCATCAATATCTTCTTGATTATCATCATCCTCAACAGCTATATCTACATCAGGCATATTAGTGTCACTATTTGCAATGTTTTCCATTATATCACTTGGTACTGAAAATGAATCATCAGCATGCCCTAGATCAGTGGTTCTTAACCTTTTTACTACCATGCCCCCTCTAGGAATTGGTCCTTCCCTCCACGCCCCCCTTGGAGGGGGATACTTTTGCATTTTTTCATAAACTTCTCAATATTAGCCCATGCTCTCGTTAAGAGAATAACAAATACAATTAGTGTTTTTCCCCAAGGGATCGCGCCCCCCCTGGAAATTACCTAGGGGGGCGCGCCCCCCAGGTTAAGAACCACTGCCCTAGATCCTTCTTTTCCACCAATTTGAATGTAGATTTGATCAAATCATTGTTCAGGATTTCTTGTATTGATTTACACTTGCTTAAATGGGCTATGGAAATGTCAAATTTGTTGTTTTTTGCTTTATTAGATTTGGATGCAACACTTGAACTTGAAGGCATATTTTGACTCTTCTCTTTATTAACCACAACAGCTTGGTGAGTTTCTTTTGTTAGGCGCAAAATTGCATTCAATGTCTTCTGGATTTGGGAATTTTCAAATTCCTCTAAAGCAGTTTTGTTAGTCTGATGCGCAGATTCCTCACTTACCTTTTGTTTCTTAGGTGGAGGAGAAGCACTTTCTTCAGTCTGTGAAACATCTAGTTAAAAAGTTTCATTTTCTAGATTAGCAGTTGATGAAGTTGGTTCATTTTTCTGAGGTCTAGCACTAGCACATTTTGTGAACAAACTAAATGACTGCTTTGCCGTATCTCTTTGCTGCACTTCATCTGGTATTTCTTTACTGCAATATCTAAGCTGTGGGCCCAAACTCTGGGACCTCTTGTATTGTAACAAATATTTTTTTTGGAATTAAAATGTTCCTCCCAGTTTTGCTTCTTTGAATATTTGTTCTTGCATTGACCACAAAAGTAACCCCTTTTAACACCCTCACTTTTCTCTCCAACTTCATCAATATTAGGATCCATTATTGATTATTGACTACCTGAAAAAATACAAAATAAGTAAAAGTTAGTAAATATAGTCTGGTAAAAGTGAGCAAAAGTAAGTAAATATAGTACAATGAAAGTAAGTAAAAGTAAGTGCTTTAAACTTAGTAAAAGTAAGGAAGAGTAAGTAAAAGTAGGTAAGTTAAAGTAAGTAAAAGTAAGTTTAAACTTAACTAAACTTTTCAATTCTAGAGTCATGGTGGATTACTTAAAACCGCACAAGTAATTATCTGGCCAATTTATCAAACCTGGCCGAGATCAATGGAACATAGTCCAATCCTGATAATTTTATATTAAAAAAATATACGTTTTAATAAAATTTTAATTATCAAAACATTGAAGCTTAACAAAAAATAAAAATAATTGTTAAATATGGAATTACCAACTAAACTTAAAATAACTAAATTTGTAATTTAAAAAAATTGGTTTGTACAAAAACGTATACGCAAAAAAATTGCATAACGTCTAGCGGATGAACAAAACCCAAACCCAAATTTACTTTTTCTCATGGTCAAATTTACTGGAGCAATGCTCCCAAGATCCCAGGAATCTGGAGTCATGTTCTCCGACACCATAGCCAGACATCCAGCCCCACACACCGAGATTGATGTGACCACTACGTTTGCTCGGGAAAACATTTCCTTCTTCATAGCGTTTTCCGCGCTGCCTCCAACAATGCAGGGAACCATGACCATCTGTTGAAAATGTTTTGTCGTCACAGTACACAACTTTTCTCCAGAATTCTTCCTCCTGCGGCAAGTATTGCAAGGCAAATCCCATCCGCGCCTCTTTATGCTCAATCGTCAATGCAGGTTTTATACAGCTGGACGGCGAGAAAAATACCCTGCCTCGTGAAGTCTGTTGTTCACTGTATCTGCGCTACAACGAAGGTTCAGGTGTCTGTAAATATGGGTCGCTGGAACAAACGGATGCTCTCTGGCATGATTAACAATCGCAGCATCTTCCTCTTGAGATGTTGAACGCGGAGGACACAGACCTCGGCAAAGTAGCGATTGAGTTTTCTGCTTCATACCGATGAATCCACCGTTCCACAGTGCTTCGATGAACGTCTAGTCGTCTTGATATTTCTCTTATTGGCACACCATATTCATGCAATGTCACCATGCTCCCCGCATTGCCTGGGTCGTCTCGTGGTGCACAGACGGCCTTTCCATCTTTGTGTAAATGACTTATGTGAAGCGTGCTGGGACGATAAAGGAAATGAGGATACCACGCACCCCTTCTGAAAATGATTTCGGTTGTGAAGGGTACCAACCCTTCGAATGGTAATAATAATCAGCCAATTTCCTATTTTGTTATTGAAATTTTGGTATTCCCACCAATCTTTCACTGTTAGGTGGGACAATGTACTATCCGAGTGTTTTGGCTCCTCTTGCGGGGTGAGACAAGGCTCCTTGCTCTCCCCTATGCTGTTTAATGTGTATATTGACGGATTAATTGCTTCACTTAATGAGGCAACAGTAGGATGTTGTATAGATAACACAAGGATAAATAACTTAGTTTATGCCGATGATATGGTGTTAATAAGTCCCTCTGTTAAAGGTCTGGATCGGCTACTAAATGTCTGCGAAGTGTATTCGCAGAAACATGATATTCTTTTTAATGTTACAAAAACTAAGGTTATGCAATTTCATCCTAAAAGCTGTAATCAGCCAGCTGATATAAGGTTTAAAATGAATGGTGAAGTAATTGAGGAAGTACAAGAGTTTAAGTATTTGGGCCAAACTATTACCAGCTCCTTGAGTGATGACTCGGATATAAGAAAACAATCTCGAAGCCTATGTGCTAAAGCGAATATGACCATAAGGAACTTTCGTTTCTGTACAAGTGAAGCTAAAGACACACACTTTCGTACTTTCTGCAGTAATATATACGGTCAGCAACTCTGGGTGAATTATAAAAAAGGTTCTGGCAGAACCCTAAATTTGCTGTACAACAGGTCTTTTAGACTTACATAAATTACCCCCGAGATGCTCAGCTTCGCAAATGTTTGCTACCCGCAATGTTCCGAGCTTCCCGGAGGTAACAAGACGTGCTCAACACAGTCTAATGCAAAGAATTAAAAAATCAACCAACCCGATCATCCAAGCTATCCATGAGTCCTGCCATTTATCCTCTAAGCTATGGACTTCTTGGTACGAAAACGTCTGTGTGTAGCTCCACTTAACTTCGACAGTGCAGTATTATTTCTAATCAATTGTATATATTTTTATCCTTAGTGTATGAACTGTCATTGTATTAATAATATTTGTCATATGGACTATAGTCTGCCAATAAACCTTTTCATTTTCATTTTCATTTTCATTTCATTCATTTGTTGAACATATGCATAAAAAATTCGTCTTAAAAGCCAAGGATCCAAAGATTGTCAGCAATAGTTTATATCCCAACTGAATATAGTCAGCCATCAACAGTATAATCATATTTTATTTCCATAACTACTCATGACTACTGTCATAGTAAATAACCTTATTATGACTTAGGTAGTAGTGGTAATTCTGAGTGGCGGCCTCTAGCCACATACGTTAAACCTATCAGTGCGTCTAAGACCAGACTCTTCTGTTTCTGTCAATTCATTGTTAGTTTAAGGTATTTTGCTCTTTGTCTTTCTAGGTCTACGGCATTAAAATAAATATTTGAGTTTGTGTTTAGCATTTCCTCCTCCCTTCGTAATTCCCCACCCAACCTCGTTTCCTTCGACATAGCAACGTTTACCTCCATCCTCATTCCACTTCCTTCATTAAACCTATTATCGCTTTTACTGTCCCTTCCTTCCACCCTTCAATGCCAGCGTTCTTAAACCTAGCACATAAATTATATAATATGGAATCTAACACCTTAGATCTCTACGCATTCATGTTACTTGAAGACACCTGTGTCTTAAGGGAATCTAAGTGTTGAGAGTGGGCTTGAGGGGTAGTCTATAGATTATTACAGACGACCTTGAACGCTCCAACTATTTAAAAATGATTATTTATTACGCACATCATATGGCATAATACACACATGAATTTAAGTATCTCTTACACTATAGGAATGGAATTGAATCCTACCAGAGTTAAAAAGTCGCAAAATATGATAGATTAGTTTGTATTAAGAGATCACTAAGAGAAAAGGATTTGGAGTAGAGCGGAAGGCAGAGAGGATATTTTCTCGAGTTTCGGTTATTGTTAACGTTATATGGAAACATTGCCATGCGGTGTGATATATATATATATATATATATATATATATATAATATATTATATATATATATATATATGAGAGAGAGAGAGAGAGAGAGAGAGAGAGAGAGAGAGAGAGAGAGAGAGAGAGAGAGAGAGAGAGAGAGAGAGAGAGAGCCTCAAAGACCTTCCGGTCCACTCTGGGAGGTTCCTGTTATTAAACAAGTTTATTTTTCTTTCAACTATCCTAGCAGTAGTAGAAAACTGGATAGAAAAGTAGAAGGCTCTCTCCCGACCCTCCGCTCCCTCCCTGCCAGAGGCAGGTACGGAAAAAGGTTGGAAGAAAATACCTTGACCCTGGAAAAGTACCCAAGGAAATTTTACAGGAAAGTGGAGAATATATAAATAGCTCTATATTTAGCATGCTCACAGAGACACCGTGCAAGCGAACTCCTGCAGAGTTGTTGTTATGTTATGTTTTAGTCTTAAACTATGAGAGTATTCAGTACTTTGTCTAGCCTATTTTTAAACACATTTACACTTTGACTGGAAACAACCTCTGAGGGAAGTTGGTTCCAGATATTAACTATTTTAAGGAAAAAAATTCCGCAGACAGAGGTCCTAAATGTCTTTAGTTCCAGTTTAAACCCATTATTTCTTGTCGGATTGGCATTAAGTGAGAATAAGTTTCTGTAATCTACCTTCTATTCCTTTAGCATCTTGAAGACTTGAATAAGCTGACCCCGCAACCTCCTCGTCTCTAAGGTAAACAGATTTAGGCGCTCCAATCTCCGTTGGTAGCTTTGCATTCTCATTGAAGGGATCAATTTTGTAGCCCTTGCTTGTACTCTTTCTAACCTCTATATCCTTCCTGAGGGATGGAGACCAAAACTGCGCACAGTATTCCAGTTGAGGTCTGACTAGTGAATTATAGAGAGACATTACAGTCTCCTTGTTCCGAAACTGGAACTGAGTTTTAATATAACCTAATATTTTTAAGGCCCTCTTTTCGACTTCTGCACAGTGCTTCAATGGTTTCAGATGGTTGCTGATATAGACTCCTAAGTCTTTCTCTAGATCGGTCTCAGTCAAGTTCCTTCCCAATCGGTCTTCGGGTTTTTACAACCTATGTGCATTACCTTATATTTGTCCAAGTTGAATGGCATCTGCCAAGTAGCAGACCATTCGCCCAACCTGTCAAGATCGTTCTGAAGCGTTTTTACGCCCTCCTCAGTACCTACACTACTTCCTAATTTCGTATCGTCTGCAAATTTGGAGATTGCACTTAGAAGCCCGACGTCTATATCGTTAATATAGATGATAAAAAGTAAAGGACCCAGAACGGAACCCTGTGGGACACCACTGGTGACGGGCGCCCACTCCGAAGCCACTCCATTTATTACCACTCTCTGCTTTCTATCTTTTAACCAATCCTCAATCCAGTTGGAAACGAGCCCGGTGATTCCTAGTCCTTTGACTTTAGCCATCAATCTCGCGTGAGGGACTTTGTCAAAGGCTTTTTGAAAGTCGAGATACACTATATCTATTGCCCTACTTGCATCGTACAGTGTATGCATATTATGGAAAAACTCTAACAGGTTTGTCAGACAGGATCTATGTCGCCTAAATCCATGTTGAGAATAAAAAATTAGATTGTTAGATTCAAGGTGATACACAATACGTTTTGTAATGATGGATTCCAACAGTTTGCCGACAACTGATGTTAAACTGATCGGGCGGTAATTACAAGGATTTCCCCTATCACCCTTTTTAAAGATTGGTTACATTTGTTAACTTCGAGTCGGTTGGAACTTTCCCTAACTTTCCTAACTCCCTAACATTGTGGCTAACCTCTTTTAATACCCTTCAAAGAAATAAGTCGGGGCCAGGTGATTTGTATTTGTTCATCTTATCAATTAATTGCTGTACCTCATTTCTCGTAAAACTTATGGTCTCTACAGGATGGTCACCGTTATATGTAATCCGAGGACTTGGCACTTCTATTGTGTCTTCCTCCGTGAAGACTGTAATGAAGAACTCATTTAACATATTAGCTATATCTTTATCACCGAATTTCAGTACGCCATTTCTATCTTTTAAGGGGCCTACAGAATTTTTAATTGGCTTTCTACTATTAACATGGGCAAAAAATTCTTTAGGGTTAACTTTACAGAGTGAAGCAACTTTAGCTTCTTCATCACGTTTGGCTGATCTAATTAAGGACTTAACCCTCCTACGTAGGTTTATATAGTTTTCTGAATTAGTCTGGTTGAAATGCGACTTAAATAGTTTGTAGGCTCTATTTCTTCCCGTAATAGCACTGCTAATTTCGTTGAAACCATTTCGGTGACTTTGTTGACAAGGAAACTATTTAGTGGGTATAAAAGTGTTCTGTAATATTCTAAATTGATCCCTATATGAGCTCCAGGTGACATTGACATCCTCACTTATTAGAACTTCAAGTGTGTCTAAACTACTTCGGAAGCTTTCAAAATTTGCTCTCGAGAAATCCAGTCTTTCACGAGCCTTTTTCGCGTGTATTAACTGGAACCCTGAGGTCAAACCTAATCAAATTATGATCGCTGTTACTTAAATTTTCACCAATAGTCAGGTTAGAGACTAGGTCATCTTCGTTCGTGAATATGAGGTCTAGTTTATTATTATCTCTTGTCGGACCGTCAATCCATTGACTTAAGTTATCATCGGCAAATTCCAACAGTCTTGAGCCCTCAGCATCAGTTGTTTTGTTTTCCCAATTTACATTAACACAATTAAAATCACCAAATATCACACTGATCTTAGTATTCACTATTCTGCTTAATTGGTTATACGTACAAGTTTATATCCTTATCAACGGGGTAGTGAGGTGGCCTATATACTAGAAGTAGATGCACTACTTTATTATTTAGGTTTAGACCAATTCCCAACATTTCATGAGCAGATATGATATTACTGTTTACCGGGTGCAGGAAGTCTCGAGCATACAAAAGTACACCGCCGCCTTCCCTTCCGTTCCTATCTTTGTGAAACATTTTGTAACCTACCATTTCAAATTCTCCTACAAAATCCCTTGATTCAGAATGAATCCAGGATTCCGTTAATCCTATGATATCAAAGTTCTCAGTTTTGACAAGCGCTATAAATTCCATTAGTTTGTTTCTAATTGACCTAGCATTGAAGAGTACAGTTTTGAGTGATTTTAAGTTGTGATTTTTCCTAACTGGCCTGAGTCGTTTCCCGACGCAGTTGAACCAACTACTGGGGGAGGGGGACCAACTACTGGGGGAGGGGGGCCAACTACTGGGGGAGGGGGGCCAACTACTGGGGAGGGGGGACCAACTACTGGGGGAGGGGGACCAACTACTGGGGGAGGGGGGACCAACTACTGGGGAGGGGGGGACCAACTACTGGGGGAGGGGACTAACTGCTGTTGGAGGGGGACTAACTGCTGTTGGAGGGGGACTAACTGCTGGGGGAGGAGGATCTGCTGGTTTGGGGGTCCTAGTTTAAAAAGATTATACAAATTAATGTTCAGTAAATCACCAAACTTCTTTTTCCCCTTCTGATTAAAATGTATCCCGTCCGAACCAAAGTATTCCCATTTCCGTAGAATGTAGGCCAAAAATCAACAAACTTTAGGCCTTTTTCATCACACATGCGTTTAACTCTTTTATTTATGCTAATGGCTTTACTTAGAGTATAGTCACTAGCACGCATTCGAGGGAGAATTCCTACGACCATATCTGTCCTATCCCTAACCTTGTCGGTTAGGATCTTGAATTCTTTTATAATGGACTCTGTCTGCCCTCCTGTTCCCCCCAGAAAAACGTCATTGCCACCATGTACAATGATGGGGCAACTCTTATTCTTGATATTAATTTTGACTAATTCCCTATTAATTATCTGGCTTGTGGCACCCGGAAAACATCGGAATTTTCTCTTGGTCACGCGTCTTGCTCCGAAAAAGTCCCCTTGACTCCTTACCATAGAATCCCCAATTAAAAAGGATTCATCCTCCTCGTCAGCAAGTAAGTGAAACTTATTTTTGACGGTAATGGGTTCCGAATCCTTATGTTTTGGTTTTGGTTTGGAGGGCCTTTTATTCTTGACCAATTTGAATTCTCGTTCCTCCGTTCTATTTTCTGGAATATTCACCGTGTTTTCCAAGCGAGCCACGCTTTGTTCTAGATGTTTAACCTTCCAGTTTATATCTGCTGATGTGTTTTCAGTTTGATCTTGTCCACTGGGTTGGATTTCCAGTGCTACGACCCGAGCTTCAAGCTTTTTTACTAATTCCTTTAGCTCTTTAACTTCCTTTTCGTGGTTTTCTCTAAGTTTATAAAACAAACATATACTAAGGGATGTGATATCGCTGATACTACCTTCGGGGAAGTCGACGCACCAATGATTAACTTTACATTTAAAACATTCCGCTTTTAATTTAGCTGGCCCTGTCATTTTTTTTTTTTTTTTTAAGATACGTTAATTTAAATAATACAATATGTTACTTTAAATAATACAGTATGTTACTTTTAAATAATACGATACGTTACGATATGTTTGTAAATAATAAAATATATTACTTTAAAAAATACGATACGTTACTTTTAAATAATACAATATGCTACTTTAATTAATATAACGAATGGTGAGAGGGGTAATGGTGAGTTCGGAAGTAAACACGTGTTACAGACCGGAAACAGTTGAATACAGAAATGAATGGAACCTGTGGGTTGCAGTTAGTAACAATGCAGTCTGATATTAATTTAAATCATACAATGCTATTTTAATTAGTATATTGGCTAGTGAGGGAGGATTGGTAAATGCAGAAATACAAAATAAATACGCGCAGACGAGTGGCACGTGTTTCAGACCGGAAATGGAATTGAATACGGAACTGAACTGAATGGGATCTGCAGGGAGCCGTTTATAACAATGCAGAATGATGTTACTTTAAATAATATAATGTTGTTTTAATTTATACAACGGATCGTGGGATAGTAGTAGTGAATGCGGGAAATGGACCTGCGAGAGCACGTGTTACAGATGGGAAATGGACCTGCGAGAGCACGTGTTACAGACGGGAAATGGACCTGCGAGAGCACGTGTTACAGACGGGAAATGGACCTGCGAGAGTACGTGTTACAGACCGGAAACGGACCTGCGAGAGCACGTGTTACAGACCGGAAACGGAAATAGACTCGAATATACAAATCTTACTATGTAACTCGTCTGAGAGAGAGTTACAAGGAGTTACAAGGAAAAGAAGTACCTCAAAAGGCCTTGCGGCCCATACCGAGGAGGTACCAATGGCAACGGGTGCCATGGGAAATTTTCTATACACTCAAATAGTGTGCAAAATTTGGTCTAACCTTTTCTTGAAGTGATCCACAGAGGAACTGTTCACAACTTCTGAAGGTAACCTGTTCCACGTGTCACAGATCTTATACGTAAAGTAATTCCCACACACACTAGTCCTAAACCGTTTCAAATCCAACTTCCAACCATTGTTGCGAGTTGGGTTACCATTTAAACTAAACATGCTTCTAAAATCGACATCGTTGAACCCGCGTAAGAGCTTGAAAACTTCGATCAGTTGACCACGCAGCCTCCGAGTTTCCAGCGAAAACAAGTTCAGGGCGCGTAACCGTCGATTGTAGCCCATATGCCTAACGGAAGGGATTAACTTCGTGGCCCTCGCCTGCACTCGCTCCAGCCTCTCAATATCTTTCCTGAGGGTGGGCGACCAGAACTGCACTGCATACTCCAGGTGCGGCCGAACCAAGGAATTGTACAGAGAGAGCACAATCTCCTTGTTCCGAAACTGAAATTGCCTCCTGATATAACCCAACAGCTTCTGGGCTTTCTTTTCCACCTCTACGCACTGTTTGGTAAACTTAAGGTCGCTGCTAATTAGCACACCCAAGTCCTTTTCAAATCAGTCACCTCGATATCCCCAACATCGAGTAGTCCGACTTGGGATTGGCGTAGCCAATGTGCATCACTTTGCATTTACCCAAGTTAAACGGCATTTGCCATTTTTCGGACCACTCTCCTATCCTACCTAGGTCCGCACGCAGTTGCTCGATCGCTTCGGGCGTCCCAACATTGGCCCCAAGCTTGGTGTCATCAGCGAATTTGGCGATCCGACTGACGATGCCACCGTCGATATCATTTATGTAAATGATAAACAACAGTGGCCCCAAAACGGAACCCTGAGGAACCCCACTAGTGACCGAGGCCCAACCCGAACTAGCCCCTTTAATTACAACCCTCTGCCCTATTCTTCAGCCAGTTTTCAATCCACCTACCTACTTCCCCACCGATACCCAGCGCGCGCACTTTCGCCATTAGCCGGCGGTGAGGTACCTTATCAAAGGCTTTCTGAAAGTCGAGATAAAGTATATCAATCGCCCTACTCTTATCATACTCACTCAACATGACGTGGAAAAACTCGAGCAAGTTGGTGAGACACGACCTATGCCGTCTAAACCCATGTTGGGAGTCCCCAAGCAGCTTGTAGGAATCCAAATGGTCAACGATCCTATCCGCTATTATCCCCTCTAATAATTTACCTACAACTGAAGTGAGACTAATGGGACGATAGTTCCCTGGACTTTCGTGATCCCCTTTCTTAAAGATAGGGGTCACGTTGGCTTCCCTCCAGTCACCAGGCACCTGGCCCGTCTCCAACGATTTGTTGAAGACTGTAGCCAGGTGGGGAGCCACCTGGTCGCGCACCTCCCGCAACACTCTGGGGAGAAACTGATCTGGCCCAGGAGCCTTAAACGCGCTTAGTTTGTCTATTCTATCGGCAACGACTGTCGCGGTACATCGAACACTATCCAGGCCAGCACCTTCGTGCCTCAGGCCTGGCTCGGGGATGATGCGGGTGTCCTCCCTGGTGAACACTCCCGCAAAGTACTCATTAAGCACATTGGCTTTCTACTATTAACATAACTGAAGAACTCCTTAGGGTTCCCCTTGCAGAGGCTCGCCACCCGTAGTTCTTCGTTACATTTCGCTAGCCTAACCTTTGCCTCCACTTCCCTACACAGGCGGACATACGCTTCAGTGTTCTCATGGGAACGATTGGCCTTCGCCTTCCTATACGCTACTTT
This sequence comes from Bathynomus jamesi, assembly GCA_023014485.1. NCBI lineage: Eukaryota > Metazoa > Arthropoda > Malacostraca > Isopoda > Cirolanidae > Bathynomus > Bathynomus jamesi. The sequence continues at coordinate 50,627 of JAJOZX010012334.1, read as the reverse complement.
CCTATTTCGGATAGCCGAAGCGATGTCACGAATGAACCACTTAGGCTGCGTTGAAGCAGGGGTGACCAGTTTTGAGGGTATGGCAGCAGACTGCAGCACCATAAACTCGTCCCGGAATGCACTCCACACTCCCTCAACATCGCCGCCGACCTCGAACCCCATCTCACCTACGCTATCCCTGAGGCTAACAAAGTCCGCCCGCCGGAGATCGAGCTTACTGCCTCTCGAGTTACTACGCTTCACCCGAGGGACGCACACACGGAACCTAATCAGACCGTGATCACTCCCGCCCAACGATTCGTCAACGGTGAGGCCAGTGACGAGGTTGTCTTCGGTCGTGAATACTAAGTCTAGAACGCTTTCGCCTCGTGTAGGCTCATTGACCCACTGAGTGAGGAAGTTCTCATCAGCAAAGTCAACTAGCCTCCTCCCTTCAGCATCAGCAGTCCTGTCTTCCCACTTTATACCGCGACAGTTGAAGTCTCCTAAAACTACACACACCCTATCCCCTAGCAGGCTACTGAGTTCGGTGTACAGGGCTGTATCCTCCTCGAGGAGGAGATGCGGAGGTCTGTACACCAAGATTAACCTATAGTTCGTCCCTCCCACGTTCAGATCGACGCCAAGCAGCTCCCGTTCCGACCGGAACTGGCAGTCAACCGGACTCAACGCGTCCCTGACGTATATTAGTACCCCACCCCCCTCCCCACGGGTGCGGTCTTTACGAAACATTCTATACCCGGGAATTTCGAACTCCCCAACGTAGTCCCTATGATCAGTACGAATCCAGGACTCGGTGACAGCAACGATATCCTGGTATTCTGATGCTAAGAGCGTCCGTAGCTCGCAAAACTTATTCCTAATCGACCTAGCATTAAAGAGCATTGCACGGAGGGAGCCTTCCCTATTCTGACCGCCCCCTAGCACGACCCGTTTCCCGAACAGCCAAGGCTGTTGGGAGTTGACGAGCCCCTCACCAACGAGGGGGCACCTTCCGCAGGAGCCTGAGCCCCCTCCAACGTGGAAGGGGGGTCACCCACCTGTACTCCTTCAGTTGAAGGTACGTCCGCCATCGGCTCATCATCATCTCTCCCCGGGCTCGACCTCACCATTCTGTATAGGTGCCGGTCGAGCAGCGCGCCTAGCACACCTTTTCCCTTGTTATTGAGGTGGACACCATCCCTCTGGTAAAGGTCCCACCTACCCGAAAATGCGTCGAACGGGTCAATAAACCTCACGCCCAGCGGGACGCACAAGTTTTGCACCCTCTCGTTGATGTCAATGACCTTACTGAGCGTGTGGTCATTGGCATTCATCCGCGGTAAAATACCCATCAACATTCCCCTGTCTGTCTTCAGTTTTAGATCATCCACAAGAGACATGATCTCGGTGATGATCCCTTCTGTAAGACCTACCCTACCGCCTTTGAGGAACAGGTCGTTGCCACCAGCGTGGACAACGATCGCTGTCCTCCGACTAGCCACGCGCAGCTTCTCTACCTCCTTCCTTATGTGCGCCGTTCCCCGTCCAGGTAAGCACCTTACCTTCCTCCCGTCCCGGTTTGCAGAAGCAAAGTACTTCTCCTGGCCCCTGATCTGCGAGTCCCCAATCAAAACGGTGTCTTCCTCATTCGAGCACAGGAGACTAAAGTGGTTAGAGGTCCTGACAGGGGTAACTGGGGTCTCAGGCTTCGGCTTCGAAGCCTTCTTGCCCGAGACCTTTCGATACCCGTCGCCACCCATAGACGCACTCACACCACCCGACCCACCCCGACCGGCAGCTACATCCTTCGGTTTCTTTGGGCCATCAGTAGGCCCCTTCCCACCCTTTTTCTTTATCGGCCCCTTCCCACCCTTCTCTATCAGCCCCTTCTTTACGCCCTCCACCACCTTGCGCCGCGGTTCCGTGCATTGCACATGGGTCGCTGGCGATTCCTGACACTGATTTTGTACCCTGTCCCCGGTTGCACCTCTACCCTTTCTCCGTGGTCCCGAGCTCTGTCCAGTTCATCGCTGGACCGCCTTTCCATGGCAGCTAACCTATCAATGAGCTCCAGGGTGGAGGGCGCAGCCGCGTCAGTGACCGCCGCACCTCCAACAGCCGGTCTGGACGACTCGAGCCGCCGGACCCTATCTTCTAGCTTCTCGTAAAACCGCATGAGTTCGCAAAAGCGGCACATGCTGGAGTGGTTGATCTTCTCGAAGCAGGCTTCTTTGAAGTTCGTCACCCAGTGGTTTACTTCACACCTCGCACATTCAGCCTTCAGTTTCTGCGGTCCAGTCATTGTAACTTTTTTTTTTTCGAACTCTGAATACACTGAATAAGATAAAGCGTTCTAGCAATGAAAATTATCAAAAACGTTGTGAACAGTATATAAAAAAGGAGTGGGGGGTGAATTTTTCCCGCGCGTAGACGCATCCGCCTATTTGCAAGTAACGTTCATCCCATCCAGAAGACTACACCTCTCGCTGCTGCCGCACCGACCAAGGGTCTCCCCAGGGCCGGACAGTCCCAAACGTGTCGCAGCTACCAACTGACAAACACTTACGACGCAGGCGTCACGGATTTCCCGCCAGGAGCGACAGCGAGATGCAGCTCCTTACTAAGTCTTACTAGTCACTCAAGAGCGGCCAGACTCTTAGAATCCAGTGTTCAAGGGATATCCCACCAGATCCAGAGTTACAAGGAAAAGTACCACCTCAAAAGGCCTTGCGGCCCATACCGAGGAGGTACCAATGGCAACAGGTGCCACGGAAAATTTTCTACACCCTCAAATAGTGTGCAAGATTTGGTCTAACCTTTTCTTGAAGTGATCCACAGAGGAACTGTTCACAACTTCTGAAGGTAACCTGTTCCACGGGTCACAAATCTTATACGTAAAGTAATTCCCCCACACACTAGTCCTAAACCGTTTCAAATCAAACTTCCAACCATTGTTGCGAGTTGGGTTATCATTTAAACTAAACATGCTTCTAAAATCGACATCGTTGAACCCGCGTAAGAGCTTGAAAACCTCGATCAGTTCACCGCGCAGCCTCCGAGTTTCCAGCGAAAACAAGTCCAGCGCGCGTAAGCGTCGATTGTAGCCCATATGCCTAACGGAAGGGATTACCTTTGTGGCCCTCGCCTGCACTCGCTCCAGCCTCTCAATATCTTTCCTGAGGGTGGGCGACCAGAACTGCACAGCATACTCCAGGTGCGGCCGAACCAGGGAATTGTACAGAGAGAGCACAATCTCCTTGTTCCGAAACTGAAATTGCCTCATAATATAACCCAACAGCTTCTGGGCTTTCTTTTGCACCTCTACGCACTGTTTGGTAAACTTAAGGTCGCTGCTAATTAGCACACCCAAGTCCCTTTCCAAATCAGTCGCCTCGATATTACTCCCCAACATCAAGTAGTCCGACTTGGGATTGGCGTAGCCAATGTGTATCACCTTGCATTTACCAAAGTTAAACGGCATTTGCTATTTTTCGGACCACTCTCCTATCCTCCGTAGGTCCGCACGCAGTTGCTCTATCGCTTCGGGCGTCCCAACATTGGCCCCAAGCTTGGTGTCATCAGCGAATTTGGCGATCCTACTGACGATGCCACCGTTGATATCATTTATGTAAATGACAAACAACAGTGGCCCCAAAACGGAACCCTGAGGAACCCCGCTAGTGACCGAGGCCCAACCCGAACTAGCCCCTTTAATTACAACCCTCTGCCGCCTATTCTTCAGCCAGTTTTCAATCCACCTACCTACTTCCCCACCAATACCCAGCGCACGCAGTTTGGCCATTAGCCGGCGGTGAGGTACCTTATCAAAGGCTTTCTCAAAGTCGAGATAAAGTATATCAATCGCCCTACTCTTATCATACTCACTCCCATGTTGGGAGTCCCCAAGCAGCTTGTAGGAATCCAAATGGTCAACGATCCTATCCGCGATTATCCCCTCTAATAATTTACCTACAACCGAAGTGAGACTAATGGGACGATAGTTCCCTGGACTTTCGTGATACCCTTTCTTAAAGATAGGGGTCACATTGGCTTCCCTCCAGTCACCAGGCACCTAGCCCGTCTCCAACGATTTGTTGAAGACTGTAGCCAGGTGGGGAGCCACCTGGTCACACACCTCCCGCAACACTCTACGGAGGAACTGGTCTGGCCCCGGAGCCTTAAACGCGCACAGTTTGTCTATTCTATCGGCAAAGACTGTGCTTCACTGCTGACCCCTGCCGAGGCAAACTCTTTCGTCTTTCTCTCTCATCTGGTACTTTTCCTCCCTACTGGAAGTTCGCTTTCATCCAGCCTGTCCCAAAGAAGTGTGACCGTTCTCAATCCTCCAACTATCGACCAATTGCTTGGATCTTAATAGGAAGATCCTTAAACCCCTCCCTTCTCACAATATTCTTCCAGATCGTCAGTATGAGTTCCGGGAGGGACGCTCTACTGGCGATGATCTTGTATATCTCTCTGACTCTTGGGGATCCTCCTTTCGGGATTTCGATGAAACTTTTGCTATTGCGCAAGACATATCGAAAACGTTTGAGAGTCTGGCACAAATCTTTAATTTCCAAATTGACCTCCTTCGGTTTCTTATCCTTCTTCTATACCTTCATCTCTAATTTCCTTTCTGGCCGATCTATAGCTGCGGTTGTAGATGGCCACGGTTCTTCTCCTAAAACTATTAACAGTGGTGCTCCTCAGGGTTCTGTCCTGTCACCCATTATTTTCCTTTTATTTATTAATGATCTTTTAATTCGCACTTCTTGTACTATTCACTTCTATGCCGATGATTCCATTCTTCACTTCTCCACCCACTTCCCAAAGTGTCCTTCTCAACTGCGGTTATAGATGGCCACGGTTCTTCTCCTAAAACTATTAACAGTGGTGTTCCTCAGGGTTCTGTCCTGTCACCCACTCTTTTCCCTTTATTTATTAATGATCTTTTAATTTGCACTTCCTGTACTATTCACTTCTATGCCGATGATTCCATTCTTCACTTCTCCACCCACTTCCCAAAGTGTCCTTCTCAACAGTCATTCCATGATTCGCGTAGGACGGCTATGAAGCACCTAATATCTGATCTTTCTGATTGGAGCAGAGAAAACCTTGTGGCTTTCAATGCTTCAAAAACTCAGTTCCTCCATTTGTCTACTCGTCACAATCTTCCACACGACTATCCCCTTACCTTCAGCAATACAAAACTCAATCCTTCTTCTTCTCTTAACCTTCTTGGCATTTTCTTTTCTCGTGATCTTTCCTCGAAAGATCTCGCACACTCTTTCCGATACAGCTTTAAAGATGTTAGGTGTGCTGTACCGCCTCCGGTTTCTTCACCCCAACTCAGTTGCTCTCTCTGTACAGGGCGCTTGTTCGTCCGTGTATGGAGTATGCTCCTCATGTATGAGATGGTTCAACCCACACAGCCCTACTTGACCGGGTGGAATCAAAGGCTTTTTGTCTCATCAATTTCCCGCCTCTCTCTTCGCCACAATGTTGCCTCACTCTCTCTTTACTATCGCTATTATAACGGACACTGCTCTTCTGAACACTCTAACTGCATGCTTCCTCCTTTAAGGAGAGCACGCAGCACCGAACTTTCGACACTTTCCCATTCCTTTTCCGTCCAACTCTCTACTCAACCGGTTAACTCTGGAACAATCTTCTCCAATCCATCTTTCCCTCTGTCTATGACCTCCAATCTTTCAAACGCAATGTGTCTAGGCATCTTCGAAACCCTGGACCTTGATTTTGGTTCTTCTTCTATGAAAGGGGGAACTTTTGCGGGCGTTCGCCCTTGGCCCCTCCTTCCTGCATAAAAAAATCTGCTGCAAGAATCGTTCTTAAAAGGTTAATGTGGTTTGGACATGTTGAAAGAATGAAAGATAACAACAGCGTTGTGAAAAGAGTATATAAGAGTGTTTGCAAAAGTAGGAGAGGAAGGCCGAGAAGATGGATGAATATGGTGAATGAATGCGTAAGCGTTGACTTGATCTGGGTAATGTACAAGTGGCTGCAAGTCTACAGATCTACATAAGCAAAGGCTAACAAAGACCCTAAGATCCACTCTAAGGTTAGCCAGAGAGAAAGAAGAAAATAGGGGGTTAAAAGACGAGAATAGGGAGTTAAAGAAGAGAATAAGGGGTTAAGTAAGTAGCAAAACCTATCATTCGTGGGTTAACATTCATTCAGAAAAAGAGAAAGAAAGACTCAACATCATCATCATCATCATCATCATCATCCGCCGGCCACTACCGACGAGTCGGAAAAATAATTGAAGAGAATAGGAAAGGGGTGAAAGATGAAAAGAAGTAAAATAAGAACGCTTACAAACCATGCAAATACAGTCTTAACTCAAACACTGTTATACCATGCACTTACAGACATGCAAGTAAAGAGAGGATAAAAAAAAGAACAAAAAAAAAGTATGAAGAGTATAATAAAAAGTGGGTTAGTTTACGCTACGAGCTACATCTAAGTTCGTGTTAGTCTAATCGTCAACAGACTCATCCTGTTGCTAATTGTTTTATTATTTTAAACGACGTTAATATTTTTAAAATGCCTATCTAAACGGTTTTCAAACATATTAACGCTGGCAGAGTTCACGACGGACGCGGGAAGGTTATTCCATTTATTAATTACTTTAAACGTAAAAAAGTTTTTAGCGATGTTAGTAATGAAACGTCTGCCACGTAATTTAAATCCCTTATTACGAGTATTGCTATTACACTGGGTAACAAAATTTGAAAAATTTTGTTTATTGTAATTTTTCTGTAGTTTCTTAATGATTTCGGGGCGCTGATTCCAAAAATGATATTGATTTTGCTCTATCATCAACCGTTTCAAAAATATAGGTTATCACACTTTTCATATGGCAAAGTATATAAAGAAGGCTAACAAATATTTTCTGAAAATAAAAACACTATTGGAAATTAATGTTTATTGAGCCAAAATTGTTTAACAAACCCAAAATGGTGCAAAGGATATAATATATATCATGAGGAGAACCGATAAGAGAATAACAAGCCTCGTTATGCAGTGTGCGTTCCTTAAAAATGCACTGAAGAACGCGACTTCCGCGTATGAACATTCTTATCCTTTCTGATCAGCGACCATACGTAGTCTCCCATCATGGAAGCATCCCAATGACCCTGGTACCTTTTCTCCATCGTTTGAATATCTTGATGGAATCTTTCGCCATGTTCTTCACTCACATCGCCCAGGTTATCACGAAAAAAGTCTAGATGTGAATGCAGATAGTGTAATTTTAAAGACATACGGCACCCCATTTTGCCATAGCACTTAATCAAGTTTGACACTAACTCCTTATAGTTTGGTGCTTTATGGTTGCCTAGAAACCCACGAACCACATCACGGAAAGCACACCAAGCCTTTTTTCGATCGGAGTCATCTTGGCTTCAAGGTTCTTTGAATTCAACAGCGCCTTGACTTGTGGTCCTACAAAGATGCCAGCCTTGACTTTGGCCTCAGAGAGTTTAGGGAACATGACCCGAATCTGTTGGAAAACTTCCCCTCCAAAATCTAACGCAGTTACAAACTGCTTAATTAGACCCAACTTAATATGGAGAGGTGGTAGCAGAACTATGTCAGGCTTCACAAGAGGTTCCCTGAGTACATTGTACTTTCCTGGTTGCAGTCCTTCACGTGGAGGCCACTGAACTGTTTTATAGTGCTCAGTTGAAGCCCTGCTATCCCACAGGCAAAGAAAACATGAATATTTAGTAAACCCTCATTGTAAACGTAACAGGAAACCAATCATTTTGAAATCACCACACACGTCCCAGTTATATTGTTCATACCTGATTTGAGTGAGGAGTTGTTTGACATTTTCATAGTCCTCTTTCATTTGAACAGAATGTGCGACTGGTATAGATGGATATTTGTTCCCATTGTGGAGTAGAACAGCTTTTAAACTCCGAGTTGAACTGTCAATAAACAGGCGCCACTCTGAGGGTATATGTGTTAACCCAATAGCTGTGAATAGACCATTAACCTCGCTGCAATAACAGAGAGAGCCATTGACATCGTAGAACCTTGCAAACTCTTCATGCCGCTTTCGGTATAGCCTATACAGTGCTCTTGCAGTCTTCTCCAAGCAAATTCCACTCTGAGTCTGGAGGTCAGAAGCTCAGACCCTGATTTCGTCAGACCCAAATCTCTAATTAAGTCGTCCAATTCCCTCTGATTTGGAAAGTGAGGTTTGTACTGAAAGTTACTGTATATTCTTCATCATGACTGTCCTCACCAGCCGACATCTCAGATGAGCTAGCTGCATCCTCATTTTCAACCTGCAAAGCAAAGAAACAAAATATAGGCATTGCTATATATGTAGAAGAGCATCAGCACTAAGAAAAATCGACATATAATGACCCACAGTCTGTAAATACAGAAGGTAAAGTAATGGATAGATACCTGTTCTGGTGGACGTGGTATTGGAAGACCTTGGCCATGTGGTACAGGAGCTATGGACGACGCTATGCTTGGATACTGAAGAGTCTGCCTTCCTTTAACTTTCCTGTACTTAGAAACATCTACCATGCAGTAATAGCAATCGTCGTGGTGGCTCTTTGGTTCTCTCCATATTCTGGGTACCGCAAAGGGCATTGCCTTGAGTACTCCCCGCAGCCACCCTTCAATTGTGGAGCGGCAGCTTCCACAGATCACATGGGGTGCCTAGGGCTTATCTTGGTCACCCATAGGCATACCAAAATAGAGCCGATACGCGATCCAGAACTTGATGCCTTTCACAATCTTGTGCGATACTTGCTTGGGGCCTATGTAATACCCACAAACGTAGCAGAATATATCAGGCGAGTGTTTACAAGCTCTAGTTGCCACTCTCTTTACCAAACTGTACTACATTAATCATAAACCTGCAGATATAGAGAGAAGAGTTATTAAATCTGCAACAGATTACAGATTCCAGAAAAAAGATGTATTCGCAACACTGAAATAATGTTCGCAATAAAAAAGGATCGATAACACTCAAATCGCCAGCACAGAGAAGCACAGAAACACAGTACCTCAGTGCTGGTAACCATCAGACAAACAACCTGCTTTCTTTGTGTGTTCACACTTACTGACTTCTCAGACTCTGCGCTCTTCTTTATAGAGCACAGTGGAAGTTTCGGGCAATTTCTAGAGCAAGAAACTGTCAACGAACATCCGGATTGTTCTCAACGATTCCTGATTATTCTGATATTGCTGCGCCCTTAACATTATACTGGTAAAACATGAAAAATGGATTATCTCTGAAACCATTGATGATACACACAAACCAAGGCCAGATTTGGACTCAGCGCCCACAAATGCATATAAAAACATAAAAAATTCTATAGAAACAGAATCAGTGTTACACAGTGTTATCGAAAATGAACAATGTCAAAATTTACGTTACCGAATTTATTAACGGTTTTGAAAACTTCAACAGAAGCCTTTCCAAACTATCAATATCCTCGCGCAAATACGGGCACCAAAACTGAACGGCATATTCTAAGCGAGGCCTGACTATGGACTTGTAAAGAGGCAATATAATATTCTTCGATTTAAATTCGAAATTACGCACTATGAAGCCTAACATCCTATTAGCTTTTGCGCAAGACTCCAGGCACTGGTTCCTAACTTTTAAATCCTTAGATACGCGTACGCCTAAATCTACTTCCTCGTCAACGCTCGCTAACTGTCTATCATCCATCGTGTACGTGTAATTGTTGTTACGAGAACCGACATGCAAAACTTTACATTTGTCTACGTTAAATTCAATCTGCCACTTATCCATCCACTCTATAATCCTATTTACATCGTCTTGGAGCCTATTTCTATCGTCCACGTTAACAACTTTACCGCCTATTTTAGTATCGTCCGCGAATTTTGACACGTTACTGGTGAAGCCTAAATCTATGTCGTTAATGTAAATTATGAATAGCAATGGGCCTAACACTGAACCCTGAGGGACACCGCTACCTACATAAAACCACACCGATTCCCTACTATTAACGACGACCCTCTGTTTCCTGGCACGAAGTTATTCCTCTAACCAGTTAGCTACTTGACCACGTATACCGTGCGATTTAACCTTCGCAATTAATCTTCTATGCGGAACTGTATACGATCCCTAACTACGGATTCCAAAAGTTTACCGACAATTGACGTTAAGCTAATAAGTCTATAATTGCTAGCTACTGTGCGGTCGCCATTTTTAAAAATGGCGTAACGTTAGCTAATTTAAAGTCTTCAGGAATAATCCCCGCTTCCAGTGACTTGTTAAAATTTTTTGTTAAGAGGCCTACGATAACGTCTTTCAAATCTTTCAAATGTCTAGGATAAAGCGCGTCAGGGCCTGGAGCCTTGCTAACTTTTAGCTTATCGATATAATGCGCAATCTCACCCTCGTAAATAGTTATATCATTCAAAATAGTCTCGCTACTAAATGGAACGATATCGTCCACGTCGGGGACATTATTTACGTCTTCTACGGTAAAAACTGTCGCAAAAATGTTATTAAAAATACCCACCATCGCCCGAGCGTCGGAAGCCAAAGCGCCGTTAGCGTCCACTAGAGGGCCTATGTTATCTTTTATCGGCTTACGATTATTGACGTATTCAAAAAACTTTTTTGGATTGTTTTCTATCCGCAGCTACAAGTATCTTAAAATTATGCTTAGCATTCCTAACAGATCTTTTAACCTGACGTCTAAGCTCGATATATCTATTAAAATTAGCTACCGTGCCATTGCGCTTATTAAGTCTATACGCTCTGTTACGCTCGTTTATGAACCCACCTATTTCCTTAGTCCACCACTTGGGCCTACCATGATTTCTAGCGCGCTTGGCAGGTCCGGCGCCAGCCTATTTGGCGCCCTTAGCAGGACTGCAGCTGGCGCCCCCACCCGCCTCCCACTTCACGATTGGGTTTGCCCACAAAGTAATCAAGGTACCATATTGAAGAAACTATTTGCCTTACACTGATCTATTTTAATTTGCTAATGCATACATTTATTATAAAATTATAAAATCATTTCACAGTTCAAGAAAGTGTCATGACCAATCAAAACAGCGAGTAAAGCGAGGCATATGTAGTAACAAATCAGAACGCTCAAAAGTGCTAAAATATGCGTGCAAAAAGGACATATCTACTGTTTTTTCCAAGCAAGAAGGGCATATGTCACATAAAAACAGTTATTCGCTTATTGACGACTCCCGGAACTCATATTAAGCCGTAAATAAGCCGAGTCGCTTATTGACGACTCCCGTCTGTGCACGCAACATTTTTAAATCGCTTATTTACGACTCGCGTCCCTAAAGGGTTAAAGGTCGTGATAGTGAAAGTTCTATAATGACCCAATAAGATGAATAAATTAATTATGTAAATATCAGTCAAGCTAAACTGGTGTACATACGTCGTACAACCTTTCATCATTTGTCTATGCTTCTCATTCCTTCATTATTTTTTTCATGTTGTTCTTACATAATACTATCAGACGTGCACAGGGCGGGAGACGCTGGCGCCCCCCAGATCTTTGGCGCCCTTAGCATTTACTAACCTCGCCTAATGGAAGCGGCGGCCCTGGCGCTTGGGCCTACGCGGAAAAAACTCCCTTTCGATATTCAGAAAACCTTCTTTAAAAGCCTCCCAATGAAAATTGGTAAATTTTTACAAGTGTACAACTGTACATTACAGGCTTTGTAAATCAAAACTGTGTTTTTCTGATGGTTTTTGATGCGGTTTGAACGAATATAACCTTCGTTTCTATTGGAAGTCACTAGTTTCTGAGATAGCCCACCACCCCAACTATAAGCTCAGAAGGTAGTGATTTGCGATAAAAGCGAAGGTTAATTTCGTTCAAACAACATCAAAAACAATCTGAAAAACATAGTTTTAATATATAACCTAACCTACCAGATCAGGAATATTACCAAAATCTTACCTTAATTAGAATCGGTGGAATTGGACGCTCTGACTGTGGTGGGTAGAGGAGGGCGGCCTGAACTAGAAAAAAATGAAGAGCGGAGTCGCGTGCTTGATGTAAGAAGAGGTAGCGAGAAAAATATTGGCGGAAATATTTAGCCTGCTGTCCTGGTCGCTTAACCCACTCCTTAATATCACGCCACAAACATTCAATTGTTCTGCGTATGCACCGCAGCGTCACTTGGATCCACAAAGTTGTCTGATTGGATGACAACCTTGTGGATATAACCCTGATCTTTCAGAGTCGCATAGGCCGCCCAACCATCACTCACTATCACAGAACCAGGTCGATGTACTTGCGGATAAGGGGAATCAAGGTGTCGCGGTCACGCCTGACACCTTCGGGTTCCACTAACGGCACAACAAAAAGTTTTTGGAGACTCGCTCAATCCCAACAAACGCCCAAACCTGACTCAAGGGCGTCCCCCTCTGGAATTTCCTCTTCCGAAAACAACTCTCGTCAATTTCACAAACGATGCCTTGCCCTCCGATCGGCTCCTGGTGGTCCAGCCAATACTCGGTAACCTCGCTGCAAAACGAGCGCCAGCCGACACTGGTACGGCTGGAAAAATTCAAGCACTTCATGATGGTTTCATGATCCCACTGTTTCTGAATTCAGTGGTTGACAAACAGTAGAATCTTCCATGACTCATTATGCTGACGTGCTAAAAACGAGCCTTTGTAGTCGCTTACACTAAAGTTGCACACTTTGCGGCGTTTCGATTTAGCTACCCTGGTCGAACGGACACAAAACCAGTGATGTTTTTCTTCACGACAGAAACACGGCAATTCACAGTTCGGACACTGAACACTACTAGGCAATACACAGTGTGAAGTTGTGAACGCAAGAAGAAGAAAGTTGCAGGATTATTCTTATGAAATTTAGCAATAATCAACCAATAGTCTTCACTACAACCGCCACACCTTTCAGCCATGACGATCAAGTTTCCTGGCGAGCAACACAAGCTTGGGCGAGACTGAATTCAAAATTTGAACCACACGATTGCACCAATAGGCGGCTAAAACAAAGTAAACACGTAATATCTCGCTTATACGTAATTTGCGAGAGAAATGTTATAGCAGAAAAATGTCTTAGAATTGTCTAAACTATTGATTGCAAAGGTAAAATTCCTCAAAAGCCTGTAATGTACTCTTGTAAAAAAATACCCATACCCTCTCATCTTGTCCGCAAAACTATCAAAATTAGCCCTACGAAAATCAGGGACTTCTATTACGTTCCTATCCCTACTGTTTTCTATCAATAGCTTAAACCTAATAATTTGGTGATCACTAACATCCCAAACTCTCACCTACTTCCAAACCTCCGACTATATTTTCGTCGTTCGTCATCACCACGTCTAAAATATTGTCACCGCGTGTTGGTTCGGTAACCATCTGTCGTAAAAAATTATATTCCATGAACTCAGTCAGTCTCAAACACTCATCATTACCAGTAAAGTCTCCAACTATACTATCCCGATTATTAATAAAGTTACTAAGAAGTGTGTAAAATCTAGTATCTGCATCGGCGTAAAATCAAGTATCGGTTGTTGTCTATAAACAGCAACAAAATTAAAGTTAATACTACACGCCCTAACTTCAACGCATATCGCATTAATTGCTGCCGGAAAATCTATCTTAACCTCGATAGCCCTAAGGGAATTACGAATGTACAACAAAACGCCGCCACCAATCCTATGTAACCTATCATTAGTAAAAAGTTTAAAACCCGCTATATCGTTCTCCCAACAAGTCCCGAGTCACGGTATTTATCCACTTTTCGGTTATAGCAACTATATCGTAGTTGCCGGAATAAATTATCGCCTTAAATTCGTTCAATTTATTTCTAATACTACGCGCGTTACAATAAAAGACTTTTAAATTATTTTTTTACCATGGATCGGCGTTTTAAACTTTCCTCAGCGCAAATCTCTTCTAGCTTAGTGTTCAAAAATATTGTTTTTGACGTAATCCTAAAATTTAAACCGTGCCTAGGGATAATACCTAGAACTGGATCCCGGGCAAAAACTCACCAGACAAATGTTAAGTTATGGTATTATTTAAAATTCAAAAAAATTCAAAGTGGCTCAGGAACCTGCATGCAGGTTCTGCAGCTTACAGGCAGAGCCCATATACTGTACATGTGATAGCTACAGAACTTGCTAGACCCTAGCAAGGATTGGTAAATATTCGATTTTACTCCCAGTCTGGTTTTATAATGAGAGCAAACTTTTCTGGTCAATTTTGTGGTGCTCTGCCATTGGTTTCCTGTGCAAATGTGTAGTTTTTGAGATATCGTAACATAAACATATATGATATGTTCATGTTACGAGATCTCTTAAACGACGCATTACCACAGAAAACGTGCAAAACACCTGAAAATTAACCAGAAAAGTTTGCTCTCGTCATTTTCGTTTAAACTAACGAAAATATCACGACTTAACCTAATCGGGAATTCAATTGAGTTTTTGTCCTCTTTTGCATTTAAGTGGCGAGTTTTTGTCCGTGCCTTCCTAGAACTAAAGACTTATCTGACCTTGCCTTCGGGGACCTAATTAACCCCCTGTATCTCTCCAAAAGTCAGGCACTCTCGTATCGGGCCTATACGAGTCGTCGCTCCCTACCATCGTCACCAACATCGAGTGACGGGAGGCAACATCAATCCTATCTACTTCGCCTCTAATTCTGTCAACCTTGGCCCCTGGTAGACAGAACCTCCTCCTCTTGGTTGGATTCCGTTCAACGAACTCCTTATCCATATGACGCACTAAGGAGTCTCCAATTAAAATTGTTTCCCTCTCGTTCACATCCCTATCCAACTGGGCGAAAGGGTTCGAAACCTCGATGGGGGGGGGGGTCCTATCACCTAACGTACGTGTCCTAGCTCCACCCTTAACTAGTCTAAATCTCTCCCAGTCTACTAATCTCGGACCAACCTTAACCCCCTTCCTCAACTCTGTTCAACCTTCCCGATAAGCTACCTATACTAGAAACTAGGTTCCTAACCTCACCCTTCAACTTACTAACGTCTTCAACGTTGGTATAGGTTCGGCCTTCGTCAACTGTAACCCTAACCCCTGCCCTCATCAAGCATTGCAAGTCTTTCCGTCACCTCGCGTACACTACGTTTTAAATCAACTATCTCTTCGCTTAACTCGTAAAAGAAACAAACTGATCTCTCGGTAATCGCTATAGGACCGCCGTTGTAATCTTTAAAATCAGTATACAACTGATTAACCCCACACCTAGCACACGACGCTTTCTGCGACGGCATCGCACAAGTTAAAGTAGTTAACGTTTATAACCGTCACAAGTTTAAATTAAATTAATCCGGCACGCTATGAAAACTAATAAATCGTTAAAAACCACTAATATTCAGTTACTTAACTATAACAATGTGAATATAAACGCAAGTATATAAAATTCAGAACTTTCCAATAGTGAATTTATCGGCAATATCCAAAAGTAGAAACTTTATCAGAGAGCCCAGGGAATGCGTCCGCTCAGTGAGGAGTCTGGCTGACTCCTTACTGAGTCGGTCGAAATGGAAGAGATTTGTACAAAAAGTTTGGGATTCTCTCTTATTTTTGAGAACACCTAAAAGCGTCACCACGCATGGCGTATGAAGCGCCGCGTGAGAGATTTTGCCATGAAGGGAAAGGGGGGGGGGGGGGCGCTGGTCCATCAGGACGCCTGTGTGAATGGAAATAATCACTATTTTCTGCCCCTTTTCTCATTTTCACTACCTTCTGTACTTTACATCCGAGTTGTTTCTGCTTTCTCACCCCAAATCCCTGGGAAACGAAATTTTTCATAATGTGCATGTACGGTTCAAAAGTTGTGGCAGCGACCTCTATTTGTGACTTTGACCATGGATACAGGGACCTGATTCCTGCTCATGATATCGCCTCTTCATAATCCGTGTGTGTGTGTGTGTGTGTGTGTGTGTGTGTGTGTGTGTAAAAATGAACAATTAACAATTCCTATACCATCATTATATGGATTCATTGTCTTCATGCAGTACTTACAGTATGTTTGTATGGTTTTTATGTTTGAATGTTCATTTTTACATAAACCAAAATCGCCTAAGCAAGTTTTGGATAGAATTTCGATTTGTACTTTATTCATTACTGTATTTCTCTAATTCATCTTTTCTAATAATGACATACTGTACGTATGACAATGTGAATAACTATGACGTCATAAAGTAACTTAATTCTCTTCACGTTTTCCATACCGCGAATACTGAATCACCCATTTGGTATGTGGATATCTTTCATGTTCAATGTATGGTAAATTCTTTAATAATAATAATAATAATAATAAACTTCATTCTCTATACGTCATTATTTATATGTTGTATCCTACCTATTGTCTACTGATGCCTATCAACCTATCAGTCCATATTTTACGCGTCTATATTATGCACACAACCTATTGTTACGTACCAATATGTGTACAAAACTTGTGCATTCGTACATGTCCCCTGATGATTACGTACATCGTTACGTACATGTACAATTGTACATCCGTTCACATGTATTCTTTTTATTTCTTTTCTTTAAATTAATTAATTTCTCGTAAGATATTCATAAATGCTTAGGCGAGTGGTCGAATTCCGCTAATCAGCTTGAATTGAACATCTGAAAACGAAAAATCTCCTCTCGCTCTGATTCAAATTTATAACATATTATGTTGTATATTATGTTATATACCGTATGTGCCCATGTACTTTGTGTTGTACTAATAACCATATATAAATATAAAAACACTAAGAATTGTGACTAATGTACTTAATAATGTAATTGATGTAATGTACTTTAATAAAACTGTAATTAAATGTAATAATTTAATAAATGTAAAGTACTTTAATAACGATAATTAACGATAATAAGCGAATATGAATTAATTGGTAGTTGTAATCGTAATGAACCAAAATTAATACTTACTCAATGATGTACTTAGACTGTACTTATGTACTACTACGAAATTATGTCGCCTTCAGAAATGTATACTCGGCGAAAAATACGATTATTTTTTATTTTTTTTATTTTTATTTGGAATCTTTCATCTGATCATGTGTTTAAAAGGGAGGAACTTAACCTTCAACTGCATTCCCCCAACATTTAGACTTATATGATACATGTAATTGTAAAATTAACTTCACTTGATTACGGCACTCTTCTTTGGTCACTACTACGAGACTCCCTTGTTAGCAGCCTCGCTGCGAGGAGGGGGCAGAGGCCCCTTGCCTCCTTAATTTTTTTAGATTCCGGCCTGAGCCATGGTCGAAAGATGTCGAACCTCTACCCCTGTAAATTCAGAGCACTACCTGTACATTTTAAAAGTAAACTACAATCAAAGAAAGTTTTTTTATCTTTTCTTTCGAGCCTTGTTCTCTTCAGGAATTTAGTCAGTAAAGTCGATAAGTTTAGTACAAAGTGAAAGTATCAGAGTATTATCGAAAGAGAAGAATTAATAACTGTCGACCCTATAGCGAGAGAAAAGAATTACAATGTTATAGAAGAAATATCCGTTGCTGCCTCCTAACCACCCCAGGGCCATAGACGGAGAGGATATATGTGTGTGTGTGTGTGTGTGTGTGTGTGTTTCATTAATTTATGTTGTTGTTGTTGTTGTTGTTGTTGTTTAGCCGATCAGCAAACCCTGATCGAGCAAGCCGGCGGCACGCAGGTAACCGATCGCCCTCTCCGGAGTAGACCAGAGGTTCAGCGCACTAGTGGTTGTGTTGTGTTCGTTGTTGTGCTAGAGCGGTACAGTCTGTCATAATGTGTTCAATTGTTTGTGGTGTGTCTTGGCACAGGTGGCAGGTGTCGTCTATGGAGTTGTCTAGTCTGTGTTTATATGTCCATAAGTTGGGGTGATGTCCACATCGGAATCGTGCTAAGTTAACTCGATCCGATCTGCTCAGGCTGATCTCTGACCTGTTAATGGGTGGCGGCTTCGCACCTAGGACCGCATTCGGACCGAGTCGTGTCAGTGCTTTGTGAGTTAGGTGTGTGTGTGTGTGTTTCCTGTACTGTGTGATGTCTGTGGGGCGTGGTATGAAATGGAGTATTTGGTTATAATATATCTCTGGTGTTACCTTAATGGTGCGAGGTGTTGGTGCATGATTGTACATGTAGTGGCAAGGGTGTTGTGGGTTAGTTGTCGCTGCTGCCATGAATTGTGTTCCCCTCATGTCTAAATGTTCCCTAACTTTCAGTAATTTTTTGTGTGTGCAGGTGTTCTATTGGTGTTGTTTGAGTACATCCTGTAATGATACGAAGTGCGTTGTTTTGTATTGTCTGTAAGGTGTTTATGTGTGTGTTTGAGATAATGGGTGCCCAGCATGGGCTAGCAGTCCATAACTGAGCGAATATATTGTTTGTATATGAGTGATGTTGTTTCCCGCTGGTGTCCAAAGTTTGTGCCTGTTAGTACCCTAAGCGTGTTAAGTCTTGACGTACATTTGTTTTTAATGTCCTGAATGTGGTTTGCAAAAGATAATGATGTGTTGTATGTGACCCCAAGTAGTTTGGTCCTGTGAGTGTGGAATGTTTATGTTGTTTAGTGTAAGCTGTGGAATTACCTGGTGTTCTTTTGTGTTGCTTGTAAGCAAGGTGATGGTTGATTTTGTGGGCGCTACTTTGAGTCTATTGTGTGTGAGCCAGTCTTATATACTGTTTATGTACAGTATGTTTGTAGGTTATTTGTAGCGGTGTCGATGTTGTTGTGGGTGGATGTTAGAGTGATGTCATCTGCATATGATGATAAGGTAAGCTTGTTATCTATGGGTGTTGGAATGTCATGCATGTATAAGTTGAACAGTGATGGTGGGAGAACAGAGCCTTGAGGGACCCCGTTCGGAAAAAGCTTGTTTTTGGATGACTTGCCATTAAATGTGACATGTGAGTATCTTTCTGAAAGATAGTTGCTCAGCCACCTTTTGGTGTTATTGTGCATGTTTGTGTTGAATATTTTGTTTATGAGAGGGAATTTATGTTGAGCGATTAAGCTACAACCCGGACACAAATAAAAAGCTCCATTTGACCCTTGACCTCTACTTGTGATCTTGACCTTTGATGCAGGAACCAGATTTTTTTTTCACACAATACATCGTCTTGTCATAATCCATGGGTGTGTGTGTCAAGTTTCATCAATTTATGTTGAGCGGTTAAAAAGTTATAACCCAGACACAAAGTGTGAAGAATGGACGGCTAAGTGCAATCCAGTATGACCCATTCAAATTTTTTAGAGAAAGGAAAATGGATCCTTAAATAACATATGAACATTTTAAAATCTAAATACTTCACTCTTGACCACCACAACACTAAACAATATTCTAAGTCCAAAAGACTTCGCTAAAAAACCTTAAATTAAAAAAAATACGTTATCTTCGATTTTTTAAACAATTTTCATGTATATACTTACTACTTCTCCAATCAACATCGTTTTCATCTATCAGCCGTGACATCATGAGTCGATAGATAGCACTCTCAGGAGTGCTGTTGAAATCTCCACAAAATATTAAAGAAACATCGTTACTCCGGCTCTGAATTCAAAATAACTATTATTATTATAATAATAATAATGATTAATAATAATTAAAATTCTTGTATAAAGAGTTCAATATCAACAACTTCGTATTATTAGCCTGTAAATAAAAAATAAACAGATAGATAGATAGACAGCAATGCAAAGGTTTACAAAACTTTTGTGAGCGATTGGTACATCCTCTCTGCTCAACAATTTGAACTTGAAATTGGTAAGTCTTTTTGCCAATGAAAGTGAATGGCATTCATCACAGGAATATTCGTAGACGATTGATGAACAAAAATATGGTCAAATTTTCACTTAGAAGGTATTTTAAAGACCAACCAAGAAGGCTAGAACAGGCGGATTTTCTGAGCTCTGAACTGTAAGGTCTTGGAAATGAAAGAAATGCTGCATGTTGTACTTATGAATTTTAAATCGAATTTTATTCTCTTCCGCGCATTTCAGAGCCTTGTAAACAAAGGGCTTTCGTGAAAAAAGTTCTGTAACAATTTTATTTGCCATAAAAATTAGTACGAAAACGAAAAAGATCGCAAAGAAATAAATACAGTAATCCCTCGATTTCCACAGACTATAACACTTAACAGCGTGCCTTCCTACATCGTTTAAACTCGAAAAATAGTATTATACCACATCTATCCAAACCTGAGATTTCTGGAGATCAATAATATGCTTGAGAAGAGTTAAACACATTCCAGCTTGGAGGAGTCTGATGTGGTTGGAGAGAGGATCAGAGAAGAGGTGTGTCGTTCCCACAACCAATATTTGAGAAGGAAACCCTTTCCTCATAAAGACATTCACCTGGAATCAGAATACAGTGGTGCGTATCTTCTTCGGTGGTGGTGGTGGCAGTAGTAGTAGTAGTAGTAGTAGTAGTAGTAGTACGAGAGAATCTTAAATATGTGGCCTTACGTACAATAACACAAGCATAATCTAACGTACGGTTACTTATTTGCCAATTTCACGAAGGCCTATCATACGCACATAATGCACAATATACTGTATTATATAATGGAATCAATTAAAAATTAATTCTTAAACATGCCACACGCGCAACTCATTTCTCCACTCTGCGGGGATGCGCGCGCCCCAAGGGTCCCCTTAGTCCGAGCATTAACGGGCTAAGAGGCTAACCCAACCCCAGGGGGAGGGGGAGGGGCAGGGGCAGCAGCAGCAGCAGTCACGAGCGAACCCAGAGCCTCACCGACACTGAGATACCGAGAACCCCAAAATTAATTCTTACAACATATAAGTCAAATACAAGAGTATTCAAGCAAAACGAAACTAATTCGCAATTAAGCCATTTTAAACTCGCATTCCACATATAAACTTACCCCGAGAATCGTCTGTTGTCTAAGAAATGTTTCATAAAGGCCTGAATTCAGTTTTATTTTCTCCAAAAGTTCGCTGAATAATGGATTGACCTTGAGCTCTTCATTTAACAGAAAACACACTCTCTCTCTCAATCTGTAATTCAAAACAATAATTAACAATAACAAACGTGAGGGAAATATTTTCACCTTTCTAAACCATATTTTATACAGGCTGTCTCAAAAGTCACTATCTATTTTGAAAAATAATGGGAATTACGAAAAACTGGTTTAAGACATGAAAAATATATTTATTTCAAAGTAAGTGCCACAAAGAATTAGTGCTATTTATTTATCTGTCTCCACATGGCGACCATCAGTGTCTCTACAGAGCTCAAAGCGATAAGTTGTTTCCCGTGTAGTGAATACTCTTATTTTAGTTTCAAGATAAATGTTAATTTTACCGTCTTGAATTTCGGAATAGTTATAAATTCATTTTAAATTAGTTACCCCTCATAATTCAATTGTGAACCACATTAATACTAATTTTATGTATACTATATTATTTTATTGTATGTAAACATAATTAATTATATATCACAATTGTCAGTTAATTATTATATTCAAATAATTATTTTAATCTAATACCATGTCCATTTTACAAATAAATAATAGAAATCCAAGGTTATATTTTCCACCTTTGGTACTGTCGCAGTTTCGCCTAACGGACTCAATACGGCTAGTGAGATAATCACTGGTTGGCACTTAACCAGCGGCAGTGTTATGGCTACATCATCCAGGTTAACCTATACCGGATAGATGCACTACGGTCCCAAGCCGTAGCTTGCCTAGGCCCAACGACGACGACGAAAACCAACAATTGGTGACTCCGGAGTTGGATTCCCCCCTTTTACCCGAACGACTAGGATTAGACTGTAACGTCGTTCGTGCCCATCACCCCCTTCACCCGAGCGACTAGGACCAGACTGTAACGTCGTTCGTGCCATCACCCCCTTCACCCGAGCGACTAGGACCAGACTGTAATGTCGCTCGTGCCCTCTGCCCCTCACCCCTGCCCGTGCGCTCTGTGCCTGCGCTCGTCTCAACCTCCACTCCTTCGTTGGTAACTTGTCGTCTTGCTTGTACGTCAGCAAGCATAGGAGAAGATGCCTGACGACGCTGGTGCCATCTCCCACTTGAGCGTAAGCTCCCCGTCTTCTGGCCGGGTGATCCATTTATTTGGTTCCACCAAGTGGAATCACAATTCAACTTGGGAAGGATCACCGCTAGCAGGACGAAATACGATCATGTTTTGTCCTCTCTACCAGCGAGCATCATCTCTGAAGTCCGTGACGTCATCGTGTCTACTTCCACGAGTGAGGACCCATACAACGATCTGAAGTCTGCCATCCTGTGCCGCACCACTGTCTCCGAGCGTGAGAAACTACATCAGTTAATCTCAAAGAAGAACTTGGAGACCGTAAGCCCACTCAAATGCTGAGGGCTATGCAGTGCGCTCTAGGCGAACGCGCACAAACCTTCGATAAGGACATCTTTAGACAGTTGTTCTTGCAGAAACTTCCTCCATCAGCTCAGCGTGTCTTGGCCACTATGGATCCTGCTACTCCAGTTGATAAACTAGCAGAAACTGCGGACAAAGTAGTGGAGATTGACACAGCTCCGGTCAACAACGTGAACACACAATCGGAACTGGAGTTGAAAGTGAAAGAGTTAAGTCAACAACTCAACCACGTTTGTTCTCTGCTACAAAATCAACAGCAAAGAAGCCATTCTCGGTCAAGATTTACGAAGAGGCATCGTTCGAGTTCCGGGAAGATCTGTTTCTACCACTCGAAATTTGGAAAGAAGGCTAGGAAGTGCATCTCCCCTTGCAATTTTTCGTCGGAAAACCCCAGCAGCGAGTCCTAATGGCGTCTAGTACTCGCACTGCCAACCTGTTATTCATAAAGGACAGGAACTCTGGTGTCAATTTCTTGGTCGATACCGGAGCGTCAGTCAGTGTATTCCCTCAAAAATCTGGTCATACGCACTCGGAATCTCCGCCTCTATACGCTGCTAACGGTTCACGCATACCCACGTACGGTACTCAGTCGCGTGAACTAAACTTGGGCCTTCACCGATCCTTCAAGGGATTTTCATCTGTGCTCAAGTGCGGCATCCCATAATCGGCGCTGACTTCCTCCAGCATTTCAAACTCCTGGTGGATCTTGACAAGCGACGCTTATGCGACCAGGCCACACTGCTTTCTGTTCTTGCCAAACAGGTTGCCCTTCCGGACGCCTCGAACTCTGCACTTTCCCTCGTTCCCCCTAATTCCATGTACCAGTGCCTTTTCCAGCGATATCCAGGAATTCTTCAACCGATGCAGATGGGTGATACCATTAAGCACACCATTACCCATCACATTACAACAAAAGGTCCCCCTGTGTTTGCAAAACCCAGACGTCTTGCCCCGGACAAACTGAAAGCTGCCAAATCGGAATTCCAGCTTATGATAGATCTTGGATAATAAGACCTTCCAAAAGCAGTTGGTCCTCTCCCTACACCTGGTCCAGAAGAAGTCAGGAGACTGGAGACCATGTGGGGATTACCGGTTTTTGAATTCGACAACCATCCCGGACCGATATCCGGTACCAAATGCAAGACTTTACTTCTCTTCTCCACGGCAAATCTATCTTCAGTAAAATAGATCTCGTTAAGGCTTTCCACCACATTCCGTAGAGCCTTCGGATATTCCCAAGACTGCAGTTTGTACACCATTTGGGTTATTCGATTTTTGAAGATGCCGTTCGGGCTACGGAATGCTGCGCAAACCTTTCAGAGGTTTATAGATGAGGTCACCAGAGGCTTAGACTTTGTTTATGCCTACATCGATGATTTGCTTGTGGCCAGCTCAACGGAAGAGGAACATAAGGAACATCTTTCACTCCTCTTTCAACGCTTAGAACAATACGGTGTTACTATTAATGCATCTAAGTGTGTGTTTGCACAGCCAACCTTGGAATTTCTTGGTCACACGATTTCGCAGCACGGAATTACCCCCCTTCAGGACAAGTGTGAAGTGATAAAAAATTACCCTATGCCAAATAATCAGCGTGAGTTACGTCGGTTTCTAGGTTTGGTAAATTATTACCACAAGTTCATTAAAAACTGTGCCAGTGTTCTTGCTCCTCTACACGCTATGATCACACACAAACGCAAGGTAACGAAATTGGTATGGTGTAGCGATAGTTTACAGGCGTTCGACAATGCCAAAAATGCTATCAATAGTGCATTGTCTTTGTCATTTCCTATCAGTGATGCCCCCCTAACTCTGACGGTCGATGCATCAGATGTTGCGATCGGTGGAGTGTTGGAACAAACCATTAACGGTCAACAAGCACCCATCGCGTTTTACTCGAAAAAGCTGCAGCCAGCCCAAACGCGTTATAGTGCTTTCGGACGTGAACTTCTTGCTATTTACTTAAACGTGAAGCATTTTCAACATTTCCTTGAAGGCCGAGAGTTTTGTGTTTTTACCGACCACAAACCTTTGGTCACTGTCTTCAAAAAAACAGCTGTAACCACTCTCCCAGAGTCATCAGGCAACTCGATTATATCTCGCAATTTACCACAGATATCCGCCACATCAAAGGTGTCTTGAACACTCCAGCGGATGCACTTTCAAGAATAGAGATTACTTCTGTTACCTTCAGCTCTACACTGTGGAATGCTATTGCACAGGATCAAGATAAGGATACGGAACTACAAGACCTGCTCAGAGAAGACTCCACTCACTCACTTTCCCTCAAGAAAATGAGTATGCCAGGATTGTCTGTGCCCCTCTATTGCGACGTATCAACAGCTGCTATTCGCCCTTATGTCCCTCCATGTCACAGACAAGCAGTCTTCACGGATCTTCATAACCCCTCCCATCCTGGTATCCGTGCTTCGCAACACCTGGTTACCTCTCGCTTTGTTTGGCCCTCGATGCGGAAGGATGTCAAACATTGGACCAAAACGTGCCTTGCCTGCCAGCGTGCCAAAGTCCAAAGGCACACCAGGTCCCCCTTTGACGCATTTCCGCCCCCATCCCAGCGATTTGAGGTAATTCATGTAGACATTGTTGGCCCTCTTCCAGTGATTCAAGGCCAACGTATCTGCTCACCTGTCTCGACCGCTTTTCCAGATGGCCTGAAGCCATCCCACTTCCTGATATCCAAGCGGACACTGTTGCAAGAGCCTTTCTTCATGGATGGGTATCAAGATTTGGATTGCCGACAAAAGTCATCACTGACCAAGGTCGCCAATTTGAGTCTTCGCTTTGGAAGAAGTTTACCAGCTTGTTGGGTACAGTACATGCGCATACCTGTGCGTATCATCCGCAAGCTAACGGCCTCGTCGAACGCTTCCATCGCCAGCTGAAGTCATCCCTTATGTGTCACGAAGACTCCCATTGGATGGATAAGCTTCCACTAGTGTTGCTTGGTATTCGCTCTGCATTTAAGAGTGATCTGAAAACTACAGCGGCTGAACTAGTCTATGGAACAACACTGCGGCTACCAGGTGGCTACTTCACTGCAGGGGATAAGTCATGTGATCCTACGGAATTCGCTCAAACACTTTCCTCTCACATGCAGTCCCTTCAGCCTGTTCCCCTCGATTGACTAGCCAACAGAACATCTTGTTTCCCAGCCCTCCAGTCTTGCACCCACGTTTTCGTTCGTGTACCTCTCCCAAAACGGCCTCTCCAATGTCCATATGACGGGCCCTATGAAGTTCTCCGACGTACGCGCAAATCATTTCTCATCCAGCGCGGTTCCAAGGTCGACAAGGTTTCTATCGATCGTCTTAAGCCTGCGTTTTTGGAATCAACCTTAAGCGAGGTACAAGTAGCTACCAAAAAGGTCCAGGGGAAATCAGTGTCGTTCGGAACTCTTTGAACTTCCTCTCTGGTGGGGAGTGTGTAGTGAATACTCTTATTTTAGTTTCAAGATAAATGTTAATTTTACCGTCTTGAATTTCGGAATAGTTATAAATTCATTTTAAATTAGTTACCCCTCATAATTCAATTGTGAACCACATTAATACTAATTTTATGTATACTATATTATTTTATTGTATGTAAACATAATTAATTATATATCACAATTGTCAGTTAATTATTTATATTCAAATAATTATTTTAATCTAATACCATGTCCATTTTACAAATAAATAATAGAAATCCAAGGGTTATATTTTCCACCTTTGGTACTGTCGCAGTTTCGCCTAACGGACTCAATACGGCTAGTGAGATAATCACTGGTTGGCACTTAACCAGCGGCAGTGCTTATGGCTACATCATCCAGGTTAACCTATACCGGATAGATGCGCTACGGTCCCAAGCCGTAGCTTGCCTAGGCCCAACGACGACGACGTAAACCAACACCCGGAACACACTTTCCAGCATTTGAGGTGTTATTTTCTGAACTGCATCGGTAATACGATTTCGAAGTTCGGCTACATCACTAATTCTTCTACCAGTGTACACCTTAGACTTAATGAAACCCCAGGCGAAAAAATCTAATGGTGTTAAATCGGGTGAACGTGCTGCCCATGGTTGTGTTCCTCCACGACCAATCCAGCGACCGGGGAAGCGTCTGTCAAGATAATCACGTACAATTATTGCATAATGGCACGGTGCTCCATCCTGCTGAAAAATTACTGTGTCAAGAATGCCATCTGTAAGAAGTTGAGGTTCGAGGAATTGTTCAAGCATGTCAAGATAATAAACCAATTAACTTTTTTTAAATACACAAATTTGCACCAGAAGTACATATCTTTATGACAGCATAGCATTTTTAAAAAAAACATCTAATGTCACCGAAATAGATAGTGACTTTTGAGACACCCTGTATATATATAACCTTTGGTATATATAACCTTTGGTAAGCTTCCGCCCGAATTGTTTATTCTGACGAAGGTCAAGCTTTTCACTCCACCTTAGACCTACAGTTTAACGTGGAATCCGAACCACGCCCCACCAGTAGTCCAGCGTCTAGCCCACCCAGGGTACCCTTTTATCTACCAACCACTTTATTGTGTGGAAGGATGAACATCTGGGTTTTGTTGCGCGCCGGCTGCAGTCACCGGGTCTCGAACCCGGGGCCGATGGATTCAGTCAGCGACGCTAACCACTACACCACCGAGGCGCATATATATATATATATATATATATATATATATATATATATATATATATATATACACCTTACCTTACAAAGGTTCCGCGCGATGAGCGATGATTCTTCATTTCGCGAAGGTCAAAGCTTGTCGCCCCTCCTCTCGAGTTGGCCTGGTGAAGTAGTGAGTTGGAGTCTTGCGCTCTCCACCTCACATAGCCAGGTACGCCCGGCTCATCGAGGATTGTTCTGAGCCAGGCGTTTAGTCTTCTTCTGAAGATGTCCAGTGCAACTCCCTTCGTGTTTCTTAGGTCTCTGGGCAGCTGATTAAACAGTTTTGGTCCTCTCACCGCAAAACTATTTTCTTTCAGGATTAAGGATGTTCCCTGTCTCGCCTTCAATTTGGGAACATGACACAGTCTACCGTTTCTACTTGCCACCGTTGTTTGGGGAGTTATAGGGTTCAGAGTAAGATTAGGGACTAGTTTCTCCATTATTTTCCAAGTGTAAATAATGGTGTATCTATCTCTCCTCCTTTCCAGTGAATATAGGTCTAGTTCACGTAACCTTTCCCAGTAATTTAGTTCTTTGCACCCATTGATCTTGGCTGTGAAGCTTCTCTGGATCCCTTCCAGCTGTCTAATGTCTTCTTTTTTATATGGGGATGTTAGGACCGAGCAGTATTCCAATTTGGGTATGATCAGGGTTTTCAGTAGAGGAATCATTACATTCCTATCCCTTCGTTTAAAGGTTCTCAATATCTGTCCCGTTATTCCCTTTGCTCTGTTTACTGCTATCTTATTTTGTGTTTCAAATTTCGCATCATCTGTCATTACAACCCCTAAATCTTTTGCTCTGGAATTTCTCCGAATTTCCTGTCCATTTGGGGTATAATATTCCTATTTTAGGTCTTCTCTTTTTCCATACCGTAACAGCTGAAATTTCTCAGTGTTAAACTTCATATTGTTGTCTTCCGTCCACTTGTAGATTCTGTTTATGTCGGTTTGTAGATATCCTATATCTTCTGGGTTTCTTATTTTTCTACTGAACTTTGTGTCATCCGCAAAGGATGTTACTGTGCTGTCTCTAGTAACGTCCTCATCTATGTCAGCATGATTATGAAGAGTAGTGGAACTAATACTGTTCCTTGTGGTACCGAGGTGAGGACCTCTGATTCTGATGAAGATACTCCTTGTACTGTAACGACTTGCCGCCGCTCACTAAGGAAATTATATATCCATTTCCCTACTTTTCCTGTTATTCCCATATATTTCAGTTTATGTATTATGATTCCATGGTCACACTTGTCAAACGCTTAAGCAAAGTCTGTGTATAGTACATCATAGTTCATTACTTTCAAGTGCATCAATAATGTTGTTGTAGTGTTCCATTAGTTGTGATAGGCATGATCTGCCTGACCGAAATCCATGTTGGTTATCATTTAATTTTTTTTTAGTTTCCAAAAACTCATAGATTTTCTCTCTAACTATTCTTTCAAATATTTTAGTGAGATGAGATGTAAGCGACACTGGCCTATAGTTTTCGGCCTCGGATCGATCTCCATATATTGGGACTAAAGTATGTTCGCGCTCTTCAGGATGCCCGGCATTTCTCCCGTGTCTAGTGATCGTCTCCATATCCAGTATAGGGGCTCAGTGATTGCATTCTTGCAGTTTTTGATCAGTGTGGCATTTCATTTATCCGCTCCTGCCGCTGTGTGTGTTTTTAGTTTCCCTATGGCTTGTGTAATATCATCCGTCGTAAAGTCGAAATCTGTTATACTTCCCACTTATAATTCTTCTTCAAAGAACGCGTTTCTATCGCATATCAATTTGTCAGTTTTTGGGATACTGAAAGATGAATTCGTACTGAGCTCCTAATATTTCAGCTACTTCTGTTAGATGATCAGATAAAGCACTGTTCTCGTTTTTTAAAAGTCCGATAGTCGCATGTTTTTCGACTTTCATTTTGCAAAATTATAGAAGTACTTTGAGTATATATATATATATATATATATATATATATATATATATATATATATACACACACATATATATATAAATAAAATACACACACGTATATATATATATATATATATATATATATATATATATATATACCCACATAATACAGATATATATATATATATATATATATATATATATATATATATATATATATATATATATAAATATTTATATATAAATATTTATATATATATATATACATATAATATATATATATATATATATATATATATATATATATATATATGTAATACATATATATATATATATATATATAATATATATATATAAGCACACCGGACAAAAAATTAGTCACCCCTAATAGCACCGATAGTAGGAAGTTCAAGGTCACACAGAGGGCGCTGATGTAGCATTGGTAAGTGACAAGTAGCGGTGACGTAGCACACAGGATCAGATCTGTTTCGTGAGGTGGTGAAGAACAAAGTGTGTGTTGGATATAGTCTGCAAAATGGGTCGTGAGGCAGACGTTTACTCAGTGGCAAAAAGGAGCCATCGTGTTTGGCAGAGCCCACGGACACAAAATGTCTGAAGTAGCCCAATTTGTTGGTGTGTCAACGCGTACTGTCCAGCGAGTTTACAAAGAGTGGGTGTGTTGGTTAGTCGCAATCAACTGAAAATCGACGGCGTAACTGTGGCCGGAAAACAATTCTCGACAATAGGGACCGCCGCCATGTTTCTCGTCTAGTAACTGCAAATCGTTTTCAAACCAGAGAACAATTGCTCCAAGAAACCAATGAGGTCTCCAGCGACCAATTTCCGAACGGACATTGCGACGAGAACTGCATGCGATGGACATCTGGAGCAGGGTACACGGAAGAGGCCGCTGTTAACAGCAAATTGGCACGTTATAAATGGGCTCAGAGGCACAAAAACTGGACTGCGGCAGATTGGAAACGTGTAATTTGGTCCGATGAGTCCCGTTTTTGTTTGTTCTCCAATGATGGGAGGCGACGAGTACATCGCAGGTCCAATGAAGCCTTTAATCCTGAATGCGTCGAAGGTGTTGTTCAGGCTGGAGGTGGTTCCGTGATGTTCTGGGGATGTTTTTCGTACCACGAAATGGGCCCTCTCGTTCCAGTGACGATGAATTTGAACCAGCAGGCGTACCTCCGCATACTAAACTCGCCGGATTCGTGCGGTTATCAAGGCCAGAGGGCGCCGTCAACGTTATTAGGTACATTCTGAGGGGGTGACTAATTTTTTGTCCGGTGTGTTTATATATATATATATATAATATATATATATGAAAAATTATTTCACGAAAGTGCCACGTGAAAAGTATTTATGATGAATAAAACCACGAAGGAAAAAAGAAAAGAAGAAAAGTGTTACTTTTTTCCTTCGTGGTTTTATTCATATTTTTTCCTTCGTGGTTTTATTCATCATATATATATATATATATATATATATATGTGTTAACCCCTCCGTCTATGGCCCTGGGTTGGTTCGGATCGACGGGGGTTCTAGTTACGGAGGCAAGCAACGGATATTTCTATATATACTTTTCTTCTATAACTTTCTAATTCTTTTCTCTCGCTTATGGGGTCGACACTCTGTTAATTCTTTTCTTTCAATAATACTCTGATACTTCTACTTTACTGACTACATTCCTGAAGAGGACAAGGCTCGAAGGAAAAGATAAAAACTTTCTCTTTTTGTAGTTTACTTCTCAAAATGTACAGGTAGTGCTCTGAATTTACAGGGGTAGAGGTTCGACCTCTTTCGATCATAGCTCAGGCCGGAATCTAAAAATATTAAGGAGGCAAGGGGCCTCTGCCCCCTCCCGCAGCGAGGCTGCTAACAAGGGGAGTCTCTTAGCAGTGACCAAAGCAGAGAGCCGTAATGAAGTGTCCTTCATTTTACAAATACATGTATAATATATAAGCCTGAATATTGGGGAACGGCAGTTGGAGGTTAAGTTTCCCCCCTTTTAAACACGATCAGATGTTTGAAAGATTCCAATAAAGATTTTTAAAAAAATAAAAAAAATAAAAACTAATCTTTTTTTTTTTGCCGAATCTTCATTTCTGAAGGCGATATTATTTCATAGTCGTACACAAGTAATTGAAGTACACGACTGAGTACATTTTGTTTGGGTTTATTACAATTATGATTCGATTATGGATTACTTCCCATTCGCTTATGATTGTCCCTTACAGTTATATTAAAGTACATTTACATTATAAATTAAATCATTACATTTAATTACAGTTTCCTTGAAGTACATTACAAGTTAATTACAATTAAACAGTTACTATAACTTTTTTTTTGTTTTTACAGTGTTTCATATTAATAGACAATTAAGATGTTAGAAATATAATACAAAGTACATGGCACACATGATATAGATTATATACATAATGTTATAATATGTTTAAATGTTATAAATTTGGATCAGAGCGAAAGATGTTGTTTATCTTAGAAAACGTTCAATTCTGCTGTGATTCGCGAATTCGACCACTTACCTACCCAAGCATTTATGAATATCTTGAGGGGTGAGCGCACTTAAAAAAAAAATAAAAAAAATACATGTGGACGTATTTTACATGTAAAGTAACAGAATAGGTTGTGTGCGTAATATAGACGCGCGTAAAATATGGACTGATAGGTTGATAGGTATCAGTAGACAATAGGTAGGAAACAACATAAATAATGATATATAGAGAATGAAGTGTTTTTTTCTTTTTTTATTATTATTATTATTAAAATTACCATACATCAATACGGAAGATGTCCAAATACTAAACACGTGATTCAGTGTTCAAGGTATGGAAAACGTGAAGAGAATTAAGTACTTTATGACGTCATAGTTATTCACATGTCATACATACAGTATAAACTGTAAGTCATTATTTGGGAGGACCTAAAGAAACGAATTAAAGACAGAGTGGGTATCAAGGACTAAGAAGCACAACTACGGGTTCCAATCCTCTTATATGCAATGCGTATGTATAATCTAGGGTCGAGGGTGAGATGCAAGACAATCATAATTAATTATAATAACTTCTATAACAAATGGAAAATGGATACGACTAAACCATAGATATGGTAGATCGTAGGGTTGTGACACGAACAAAAAAATAGGAAGCTACAAGTAAAATTATTATCCAAACTCGCGTTAAGCGATTTTGGTTTTATGTAAAAATGAATATTGATTATTCATTTCATTTTTACATTGCTCTCGCCTTTTTTAAAAAAAACGATATTTATACAATAATCTAATAGGGTACCATTAATACAATACAAATGAGAAAATAACATCCTAACTACTTCAAGTTAGATGACGAATTTTTCTTACATTACAAATTTTTATACAGAACAAGTGTTATTATATAATATAAAAAATTCAAAGATTAATACTTCAATTTTAGACAAACAATTAAGCTAGACAAAGAATGATATTGTTAAATTTTTTACAAAATTTTTATTTTTCTCTGGGAAAAAATTATGTACATAATGAATAGTAGGTAAAAGTGAAAAATATAAATTATTTTCCAAAGTTACCCTGATCGTGCAGTCTATAACTAATTTTTATTGACTATTGTAGGTAAAAAATCGAATTACGTAATGGATGATGTATAGACCTGTGGTCTAGTGTGTATTAGATACAGTGTGTACCTTATAACTTTGAGGGACAGATTAGCTGAGAGGATTTTTAAATTAACTGAATAAACGCCTCAGCAAAAATTTATATATAGTAAGCAAAAATGCGTAGGACTATATAAATAGCATGAAATAGTTTATTTTGACATCCAATGATTTTAGCATAAGGTTTGTATATATAGTATATATAGTGTGCATACATGCATTTTTATTGACTGTTGTAGGTACAAATCGAATTACGTAGTGGACCTGTGGTCAAATGTGTAGGGATTTGGAAGGTTTTTGAATTAACAAAGTTTAAAAATAACGTATAATAATTTAAGATGGGTTTAGGGTTATAAAATCTTTTAAGTTTGTCAGTTATTGTTATTATTATCATTATTATTATTATTATAAAATCCTTTAAGCTCAAGGTCAGTTATTATAAAATTCTAAATTACAGGTAAATTTTACATTTAAAATTATTTTTATATAATAAAAAAAAATATTAAAAAGGTTTAATAATTTTTTTGCATGTTAAGTAGAAAAATCATACTCTTTCGTTAAATGTTGATAGAATTTGAATTATTTGATATTTTAGTCTGAAAACTTGTTTGCATATGATAAATACATGTTTTATTGTGTAGAAGTTTTATTAAAATTAAATGACAAAAAAGAATAAACACAACTGAAATTTAGGGTATGTGCGGTCCTACGGGTAAATTTCCCGACCATACAGAGCAAGATAAATTAGGCATGATCGATTAATTATTACACTATTTCTGTCATCATATAATCGCAATAATTATAAAACTCGTTACCAACATTTGTAAAAACGGTTTTGGTTGCCAACAATAAAATATGTCATTTTACCTATATATTTTTATACGCAACAATGGCATGAAAAAGAAAAGACAAATCGGTCCATTTCCTTCTTACAACAAAACAAAGAAAGGTTAACTAAAGACGCAACCCGGTCAATTCAGGTTGAATTAAATTCTCTTTTACAACACAAAAAAAAAGGTGAATTAAATTCTTAAATAACATTTTCTTAAATTAAATTTTCTTAAACTTCAAAAAAAAAGTTGAATTCAATTGACTGCATTGAAATGACTTGGGACTTAAAAACTAACTTCTTAAAAACTAACTTCTTAAAAACTAACTTCTTAAAAACTAACTTCTTCAAAACTAACTTCTTCAAAACTAACTTCTTCAAAACTAACTTCTTCAAAACTAACTTCTTCAAAACTAACTTCTTCAAAACTAACTTCTTCAAAACTAACTTCTTCAAAACTAACTTCTTCAAAACTAACTTCTTCACAAAACTAACTTCTTCAAAACTAACTTCTTCAAAAACTAACTTCTTCAAAACTAACTTCTTCAAAACTAACTTCTTCAAAACTAACTCTTCAAAACTAACTTCTTCAAAACTAACTTCTTCAAAACTAACTTCTTCAAAACTAACTTCTTCAAAACTAACTTCTTCAAAACTAACTTCTTCAAAACTAACTTCTTCAAAACTAACTTCTTCAAAACTAACTGCTTCAAAACTAACTGCTTCAAAACTAACTGCTTCAAAACTAACTGCTTCAAAACTAACTGCTTCAAAACTAACTGCTTCAAAACTAACTGCTTCAAAACTAACTGCTTCAAAACTAACTGCTTCAAAACTAACTGCTTCAAAACTAACTGCTTCAAAACTAACTGCTTCAAAACTAACTGCTTCAAAACTAACTGCTTCAAAACTAACTGCTTCAAAACTGGCTTCTTCAAAACTGGCTTCTTCAAAACTGGCTTCTTCAAAACTGGCTTCTTCAAAACTGGCTTCTTCAAAACTGGCTTCTTCAAAACTGGCTTCTTCAAAACTGGCTTCTTCAAAACTGGCTTCTTCAAAACTGGCTTCTTCAAAACTGACTTCTGTAATCTCTGGGGCGGTTGTCCCTCTTGGCGCAACCTTCTGACTTGACCTCTTGTCAAGTATTTCTATAAATCTCTGGGGGCGGTTGTCCATCTTGGCGCAACCTTCTGACTTGACCTCTTGCCAAGTATTTCTATAAGTCTCTGGGGGCGGTTGTCCATCTTGGCGCAACCTTCTGACTTGACCTCTTGCCAAGTATTTCTATAAGTCTCTGGGGGCGGTTGTCCATCTTGGCGCAACCTTCTGACTTGACCTCTTGTCAAGTATTTCTATAAATCTCTGGGGGCGGTTGTCCATCTTGGCGCAACCTTCTGACTTGACCTCTTGTCAAGTATTTCTATAAATCTCTGGGGGCGGTTGTCCATCTTGGCGCAACCTTCTGACTTGACCTCTTGTCAAGTATTTCTATAAATCTCTGGGGGCGGTTGTCCATCTTGACGCAACCTTCTGACTTCAAAACTTATTTGCAACGAAAACTGACTTGCAACTTATTTGCAACGAAAACTGACTTCAACTTATTTGCAACGAAAACTGACTTGCAACTTATTTGCAACGAAAACTGACTTGCAACTTATTTGCAACGAAAACTGACTTGCAACTTATTTGCAACGAAAACTGACTTGCAACTTATTTGCAACGAAAACTGACTTGCAACTTATTTGCAACGAAAACTGACTTGCAACTTATTTGCAACGAAAACTGACTTGCAACTTATTTGCAACGAAAACTGACTTGCAACTTATTTGCAACGAAAACTGACTTGCAACTTATTTGCAACTAAAACTGACTTGCAACTTATTTGCAACTAAAACTGACTTGCAACTTATTTGCAACTAAAACTGACTTGCAACTTATTTGCAACTAAAACTGACTTGCAACTTATTTGCAACTAAAACTGACTTGCAACTTATTTGCAACTAAAACTGACTTGCAACTTATTTGCAACTAAAACTGACTTGCAACTTATTTGCAACTAAAACTGACTTCAACTTATTTGCAACTAAAACTGACTTGCAACTTATTTGCAACTAAAACTGACTTGCAACTTATTTGCAACTAAAACTGACTTGCAACTTATTTGCAACTAAAACTGACTTGCAACTTATTTGCAACTAAAACTGACTTGCAACTTATTTGCAACTAAAACTGACTTGCAACTTATTTGCAACTAAAACTGACTTGCAACTTATTTGCAACTAAAACTGACTTGCAACTTATTTGCAACTAAAACTGACTTGCAACTTATTTGCAACTAAAACTGACTTGCAACTTATTTGCAACTAAAACTGACTTGCAACTTATTTGCAACTAAAACTGACTTGCAACTTATTTGCAACTAAAACTGACTGCAACTTATTTGCAACTAAAACTGACTTGCAACTTATTTGCAACTAAAACTGACTTGCAACTTATTTGCAACTAAAACTGACTTGCAACTTATTTGCAACTAAAACTGACTTGCAACTTATTTGCAACTAAAACTGACTTGCAACTTATTTGCAACTAAAACTGACTTGCAACTTATTTGCAACTAAAACTGACTTGCAACTTATTTGCAACTAAAACTGACTTGCAACTTATTTGCAACTAAAACTGACTTGCAACTTATTTGCAACTAAAACTGACTTGCAACTTATTTGCAACTAAAACTGACTTGCAACTTATTTGCAACTAAAACTGACTTCAAAACTGACTTGCAACTTCTTTGCAACTAAAACTGACTTGCAACTTCTTTGCAACTAAAACTGACTTGCAACTTCTTTGCAACTAAAACTGACTTGCAACTTCTTTGCAACTAAAACTGACTTGCAACTTCTTTGCAACTAAAACTGACTTCAAAACTGACTTGCAACTTCTTTGCAACTAAAACTGACTTCAAAACTGACTTGCAACTTATTTGCAACGAAAACTGACTTCAAAACTGACTTGCAACTTATTTGCAACTAAAACCGACTTCAAAAAATGACTTCAAAAATTACTTCAAATATCTCTCTAAATCTATAAACTCTCTCTCTCTTAATTTGCAAGTCAATTCAATTCAGTAATTGAAAAAAATTTGCAAACAAAAATATAAAATGTAAACGACATTTCACTCTAATGTACACGAAGGTACGATACTATTATGTTTGATACATAAAATAAAATTATTCTATACTGAATATAAGTGAAAATAACTCTCTGAA
Organism: Bathynomus jamesi; assembly: GCA_023014485.1. Classification (NCBI taxonomy): domain Eukaryota; kingdom Metazoa; phylum Arthropoda; class Malacostraca; order Isopoda; family Cirolanidae; genus Bathynomus; species Bathynomus jamesi. The sequence continues at coordinate 13,888 of JAJOZX010012334.1, read as the reverse complement.
ATTAACTCTCTCTGAAATTAACTCTCTCTGAAATTAACTCTCTCTGAAATTAACTCTCTCTGAAATTAACTCTCTCTGAAATTAACTCTCTCTGAAATTAACTCTCTCTGAAATTAACTCTCTCTGAAATTAACTCTCTCTGAAATTAACTCTCTCTGAAATTAACTCTCTCTGAAATTAACTCTCTCTGAAATTAACTCTCTCTGAAATTAACTCTCTCTGAAATTAACTCTCTTTGAAATTAACTCTCTTTGAAATTAACTCTGAAATTAACTCTCTTTGAAATTAACTCTCTTTGAAATTAACTCTCTTTGAAATTAACTCTCTTTGAAATTAACTCTCTTTGAAATTAACTCTCTTTGAAATTAACTCTTTGAAATTAACTCTCTTTGAAATTAACTCTCTCTTACATTTAACTTCTCTTAGTAATTTCACAGAAGTTAAATGTGTTTCACTAAAAAAAATATATCACTAGTGTCTGAAATGTTCACTGTGTTCTTGTAAATTCTGATTTGATACTCATTATTAACTGTTAATAATACTGACTTTTCAAGTGTTTATAAATTTCTTAAAAAAAACAAACTGTACTTAACAAAATTTCCTTGAGACGTGTCCTGAAGACGTCTTGCTGGCTACTTCTTCTTGGATGAAAACTAGGCGTGGAGAACTTGGAGTCGTGACACACCGTTTCAAGGGTGGATGTTACGAACTAGAAGTCGTGACACGCCGGTCAACTGGTTTTATCCTGATGCAGAGTAATTTCTATCTTGGCCAAAGAGTGGCCTCTTCTTAAAATCTTCTTAAAGTAATCTTCTTAAAATCTGTTAAGATCCTGGTAAAGGGTCCAGTCTTGCTATCTTCCTTCTTCTATGTGTTTATCCTGGCTATAGGGTCGCCAGTCTGTTAAAATCCTCTTCTTAAAATAACCTTAAAATATTCTTCTAATCCTGGTTAAGGGTCGCCAATTGTTAACCCCTCCGTCTATGGCCCTGGGTTGGTTCGGATCGACGGGGGTTCTAGTTACGGAGGCAAGCAACGGATATTTCTTCTATATACTTTTCTTCTATAACTTTCTAATTCTTTTCTCTCGCTTTATGGGGTCGACACTCTGTTAATTCTTTTCTTTCAATAATACTCTGATACTTCTACTTTACTGACTAAATTCCTGAAGAGGACAAGGCTCGAAGGAAAAGATAAAAACTTTCTCTTTTTGTAGTTTACTTCTCAAAATGTACAGGTAGTGCTCTGAATTTACAGGGGTAGAGGTTCGACCTCTTTCGACCATAGCTCAGGCCGGAATCTAAAAATATTAAGGAGGCAAGGGGCCTCTGCCCCCTCCCCGCAGCGAGGCTGCTAACAAGGGGAGTCTCTTAGCAGTGACCAAAGCAGAGCCGTAATGAAGTGTCCTTCATTTTACAAATACATGTATAATATATAAGCCTGAATGTTGGGGAACGGCAGTTGGAGGTTAAGTTTCCCCCCTTTTAAACACGATCAGATGTTTGAAAGATTCCAATAAAGATTTTAAAAAAAATAAATAAAAATAAAAACTAATCTTATTTTTTTTTGCCGAATCTTCATTTCTGAAGGCGATATTATTTCATAGTCGTACACAAGTACAATTGAAGTACACGACTGAGTACATTTTTGTTTGGGTTTATTACAATTATGATTTCGATTATGGATTACTTCCCATTCGCTTATGATTGTCCCTTACAGTTCTATTAAAGTACATTCTTACATTATAAATTAAATCATTACATTTAATTACAGTTTCCTTGAAGTACATTACAAGTTAATTACAATTAAAGTTACTATAACTTTTTGTTTTGTTTTTACAGTGTTTCATATTAATAGACAATTAAGATGTTAGAAATATAATACAAAGTACATGGCACACATGATATAGATTTATATACATAATATGTTATAATATGTTTAACATGTTATAAATTTGGATCAGAGCGAAAGGTGATGTTTATCTTAGAAACGTTCAATTCTGCTGTGATTCGCGAATTCGACCACTTACCTACCCAAGCATTTATGAATATCTTGAGGGGTGAGCGCACTTAAAAAAAAAATAAAAAAATACATGTGGACGTATTTTATATGTAACAGAATAGGTTGTGTGCGTAATATAGACGCGCGTAAAATATGGACTGATAGGTTGATAGGTATCAGTAGACAATAGGTAGGAAACAACATAAATAATGATATATAGAGAATGAAGTGTTTTCTTCTTTTTATTATTATTATTATTAGATATGGTAGATCGTAGGGTTGTGACACGAACAAAAAAATAGGAAGCTACAAGTAAAATTATTATCCAAACTCGCGTTAAGCGATTTTGGTTCTTATCTAAAAATGAATATTGATTATTCATTTCATTTTTACATACATACATATATATATATATATATACATATAATATATAATACATATATATATATATATATATAATACATATATATACATATATATATATATATATATATAATACATATATATATATATATAATACATATATATACATATATATAAATATTATATAAATATATATATATATATATATTATATATATATATATATACATACATACATATATATATATATACATATATTATATATATATATATATATATAATACATACATATAATACATTATATATATATATATATATATATATATACATATTACATATAATATATATATTACATATATATATATATATATATATATATATATATGTGTGATGTAGGTCACATCTGCATCCGCATCCGCACCCGCATGCGCACTTTGGACTGCGGATGTCGTGCGGATGTGGACCGTTGAGATAAAACGTCATTAATAAGCGGAAATTATCAAATTCTACTATATTAATAGAACTAGTTCATTGTGCGCAAAAGTGATGCAAGCGACAAGACGAGAGGCTGTTCTTGTATGAAGTTACTCTCTTGCAACCTACTTAGATCCACGTTACAAAGCTAAGTTATTTTCACCTAGTACATTAGAACGAGTTAAATCATCACTTGGCAAAGCAGTTGAAGAGTTTCAATCTCTTGAATCTGTCGCTTCGCCACCCACCAAAAGAATAAAAGTTTCAGTGACAGAACCAACACCTTCAACAAGCAAATCTATCACAGAATCTCTCTCAGTTTCTTGAGTCAAGCAGCAATGACGAGACCTACGCGATGTCAAAAGATGTAGTAAAAATGATCGAGAGCTATCACCAAGAAAAACGCCTGGTTGCATGTGACAATCCTATTAGTTGGTGGAAAAATACGCAGAATATCTATCCATACTTGAGTAAACTTGCAAGGAAACATTTAGCCTGTCCTCCAACAAACGTACCAAGCGAGAGATTATTTAGCAGTGCTGGATTAATATATGATGAAAAGAGAAATAGACTGGCAGCAGAAAAGGCAGAAAATTAATGTTCCTTAAGCATAACCTTCCTATAATTAAGTTTGAACATTAAACGATGAACATCTTAGTTTACTTTATTTTAATTACTCATTTATAAATATGCCTAATAAAACTTTAAACTTAATATAAATAGTTATCAAGCTAATTAAAGATCTCTTTCTATAAGGGTGGAGGTTGGGGAGAGGACGGTGGGGTGCATTTGAGTTGGGTTCACGTCCCGCATCCTGGTAACACAATTATGGTTTCTAATTGTGGCTGAAACTCAACAAAATATAACGAATTTATTTGCAGACAATTCACTAATTGATTTCTATATTAGTTAGATGCTTGATATTATTTTATATGTTCAGAGAAAAGTACAGCAATTATTGTACAATTAATCAATTATACTACATTATAGCTACAGCTCTCTCTATATAATAACTTATTATATACGTTAAACACAACAAATCTCGAATATA
>JAJOZX010012334.1:0-5000 GCA_023014485.1 Bathynomus jamesi | reverse complement strand
GATAAGTTGATAGGGCATAAGTAGACAATAGGTAGATGAATAAGTAATAAAATTAATAAAGGATAGCGGTCAAGAAAGAAAATGAATGTAAGAATGAGTATGGTTGAATAATGAGTATGGTTGAATAATAATATTTATACTACATAACACCACAACATTATTACTAAAGAATTTACCATACATTGAATACGGAAGATGTCCAAATACTAAGAACGTGATTCAGTGTACAAAGTATGGGAAACGTAAAGAGAACAAAGTTATTTTGTGACGTCATAGTGTATAAGTCATTATTAGGAAGATTTACAAGAACGAATTAGAGACAAAGAGTGGGTAGTAATGACTAAGAAGTACAACTACGGGTTCCAATCCTGTTACATGCAATGTGTATGCATAATCTAGGGTCGAGGGTGAGATGCAAGACAATTCATAATTAATTATAACTTCTATAACAAATGGAAAATGGATACGACTAAACCATAGATATGGTAGATCGTAGGGTTGTGACACGAACAAAAATAGGAAGCTACAAGTAAAATTATTATCCAAACTCGCGTTAAGCGATTTTGGTTCTTATGTAAAAATGAATATGATATTCATTGTTCATTTTTTACATATATATATATATATATATATACATATACATATATATATATATACATATACACACATATATATATATATATATATATATATATATAATACATATATATATAATACATATATATATAATACATATATGTATATATATATATATATATATATATTATATATATATAATATATACACACAGGGTGTCCCAGAATTAACTATTTCAATGAAATCGGACAAATTTAATAAAAACTGACATAATTTTGTTTATTACTAAATTATGATACAAAAACAAATAGATTTATAAATCATAAGTCAAAACTTTATTGAGAAGTTTCAACATGTGCACCGTCTGTAACTCTGCAAATTTCAAATCTATCCTCAGCGCTGCGAAACACATTTTGAAACATTTCAGGTTATCTCCCGCACTGCCAACTGGATGCGTTCTTTAAGTTCAGCTAAACTATTGATCTTTTGGCGATAAACCTTTGTTTTTATGAAACCCCATGCAAAGAAATCCAGGGGTGTCAAATCCGGAGAACGCGGAGGCCAAGGTCGAGGTCCTCCACGTCCAATCCACCGATTCGGAAGGCGTCTGTTGAGGTATTCTCGAACAATTAGAGCATAATGACATGGTGCTCCATCTTGTTCAAACACAACATTATCAAGAATGCCATCATCAAGAAGCTGTGGTTCGAGAAACTGCTGAAGCATATCAAGGTAAACGGTACCTGTTACAGTTGCTTCCGCAAAGAAGAATGGGCCATAAATTTTGGATTTGGTCATTCCAAGCCACACGTTAACTTTTGGAGTCTCTCTTTGCCATTCTATGACTTCAGACGGTCTTTCATTGGACCAGATACGACAGTTGTGTCGATTGACTTTACCACACGTGTGGAAAGTCGCCTCATCACTGAATAAGATGTTATCCAATAAACTTTCATTTTCGATTCGATCCACAATTTCTGCACACCTTGCTGCTCGACTTGGATAATCCTCTTCATTTAGGGCATGCAGTACTTGAATGTGATAAGCCTTTTTCATCAGTGTCGAACGCAAGATTCTATGAACTGTTGTCTTGGATATGTTGAGTCTTCGACCGGCCTCCCTAACCGAAGTTGTTGGTTCATCCTCAAACAATTGTCGTACCTGTTCGGTACTGTTACGTGCTGTCCTTGGGCGTCCTCTTCCCACCTCGTCGTGTACGGATCCAGTTCTTTTAAATTTGTTCACAAGTTCACGAATCGCTTTGTCTGTAGGACCGGTTCTGTGGAATAATCTTGTAAATTTTTCTCTGATTTCATTACATTGCATTCCTTTGATATGGGATGTTACAACAAAGATGCGTTCTTGTGTATTCATTATTAACAGGGTTCTAAAAGAGAATGAAAATAAAACTATGAAAAAATTATGAAAATAAAATTATGAACAAAATTTAGAAATTTATACATTTTTAACACATATTAAACATGATAAACATAAATAAAAGTGTGTTTTTAAAAAATTTGTCCGATTTCATTGAAATAGATAGTTAATTCTGGGACACCCTGTACAGTATATATATAATACTGAACAGACGCATTTCCTGAGCTCTCTGATATTGCATCTACTTTTGTATATTGCTGAGAATTTTGCTTTTGGATAGTTTTGAATTTTATATACTTGCGTTTTAATTTACGATGTTATAGTTAAGTAATTGAATATTAGTGGTTTTTAGCGATTTAGAAGTTTTCATAGCGTGCCGGCTTAATTTAACTTATACCTGTGACGGTTTAAACTAATTTTTAACTGCGCGATGCCGTCGCAGAAAGCGTCGTGTGTTAGGTGTAGGGTAAACTGGTGGTATTCGGAATTTAAGGATTATAACGGCGGTCCTATGGCGATTACCGATAGATCAGTTTGTTTCTTTTGCGAGTTCATGGAGGAATTAGTTGTAAAACGCAGTGTACGTGAGGTAGCGGAAAGACTTGCAACGCTTGATGAGGGCAGGGGTAGGGCTATGGTTGACAGAAGCCGAACCAATACTAACATTGAAGACGTTAGTAATTTGAAGGGTGAGGTGCGTAACCTAGTTTCTAGTTTAGGTAGCTTGTCGGGAAGGTTAGATAGAGTTGAGGAAGAGGTTAAGGTTAGTCCGAGAGTAGTAGATAGCGAGGGATTTAGAGAGGTTAAGGGTGGAGCTAGGCCGCGTACGTTAGGTGATAGGAATTCCCCCCCTATCGAGGTTTCGAACCCTTTCACCCATTTGGAAAGGGACGTGAATGAGGGGGAAACTATTTTAATCGGGGACTCTTTAGTGCGCCACATGGACAAAGAGTTCGTTAAACGGCATCCAACCAAGAGGAGGAGGGTCTGTCTCCCAGGGGCCAGGATTGACAGAGTTAGAGACGAAGTGGATAGGATCGACGTAGCCTCCCGTCACTCAATGTTGGTGACGATGGTAGGAGGCAACGACTCGTATAGGCCCGATCTTTTTATAAAAGATGGGGGTGCAATTTTAATGAAATAGGTATGCTAGGCTGGTAGGTTAATAGACGAAAACGTGCGAAAGCTGTATAGGTCGAGCATTCTTTAAACGTTGTTGGGTCCGGGGAACGCGGCCCGACGTGATAAAATAGTTTAAAAACGAGGGCCCGTGTAAAAATAACTTAAAACGTCTTTTATTGTTAACGCGCGTAGTATTAGACATAAATTAAATGAATTTAAGGCGATAATTTATTCGGCAGCTATGATATAGTTGCTATCAGTGAAACTTGGTTAAATACCGTGACTCGGACTTGTTGGGGAACTTGATATACCGGTTTCAAACTCTTTACTAATGATAGGTTACATAGGTTTGGTGGAGGCGTTTTGCTGTACATTCGTAATTCCCTTAGGGCTATCAAGGTTAAGTTAGATTTTCCGGCAGCAATTAATGCGATGTGTGTTGAAGTTAGGGCGCGTAGTATTAGTTTTAATTTTGTTGTTGTTTATAGACCTCCCGTTCAACCCCTCGATACAGATACTAGATTTTACTCACTTCTCGGTAATTTTATTGACAATCGGAATAGTATAATTGTGGGAGACTTTAACTGCCCTAATGTTAATTACGAGAATTTTACTGGTAATGAGGAGGTTTTGAGATTGGTTGAGTTTATGGACGATAACTTTTTACGAAAGATAGTTACCGAACCAACGAGCGGTGACAATATTTTAGATTTGGTGATGACGAACGGCGAGAATATAGTCGAAGGTTTAGAAGTAGGCGAGAGTTTAGGTCTTTAGGATGTAGTGATCATCAAATTCTTAGGTTTAAGTTATTGATAGAAAACACCTAGAATAGTAACGTAATAGAAGTCCTGATTTTCGTAAGGCTAATTTTGATAGTTTTGCTGATAGGATGAGAGTAGTGGACTGGGATAACTTATTTATGGGCAATGACAAATTTGCGTTGGGTGGCGTTTAAAGAAAGTTTTAGGAATATTGAAAGGGAGTTTATTCCTCGTAGGCCCAAGCGCGCTAGAAATCGTGGTAGGCCGAAGTGGTGGACTAGGGAAATAGGAGTTTATAAACGAGCGTAATAGAGGTATAGACTTAGTAAGCGCAATGGTACGGCAGCTAACTTAATAGATATATCAAGCTTAGCGTCAGGTTAAAAGATGTTAGGAATGCCAAGCGTAATTTAGAGGTACTTATAGCTGCGGATAGTAAACATAATCCAAAAACGTTTTTTGAATACGTTAATAATCGTAAGCCGGTAAAAGATAACATAGGCCCTCTAGTGGATGTTAATGGGCGCTTTGGCTTCTGACGCTCAGGCGATGGCGGTATTTTCAATAACTTTTTTGCACAGTTTTTCCGTAGAATAGACGTAATGTCCCCGACGTGGACGATATCGTTCCATTTAGTAGCGAGACTATTTTGGATGAAATAACTGTTGTACGAAGCTGAGATTGCGCATTATATCGATAGGCTAAAAGTTAGCAAGGCTCCAGGCCCTGACGCTTTTTATCCCAGACATTTGAAAGATTTGAAAGACGTTATCGTAGGCCCCTTAACGAAGAGTTTTTAATCAGTCACTCGAAACGGGGATTATTCCTGAAGACTTCAAATTAGCTAACGTCACGCCTATTTTTAAAAAAGGCGACCGCGCAGTAGCTAGCAATTATAGGCCCATTAGCTTAACGTCAATTGTCGTAACTTTTGGAATCCTAGTTAAGGATCGTATCATCGAACACTTAGAAAGTAGAGATTGATTAATAGTAGTCAGCATGGGTTTCGACGCCATAGGTCTTGTTTAACTATTTGTTAGAATTTTATAACGAATAGTGCGCGAATACGATAGGCATAGAGCAGCTGACGTTATTTATTTAGATTTTAAAAAGGCGTTCGATACAGTTTCGCATATTAAACTAATTGCGAAGGTCAAAGGG
>JAJOZX010012333.1:0-96128 GCA_023014485.1 Bathynomus jamesi | reverse complement strand
TTTCCCGTCTGACCTATGTAAAAGGAATCACATTGTTTCAACCAATTTTATAGATAATGCCTGATTATTGGTAGGGCTATTTTTTTACTATGATATTTTTCACAATATTGTTATATGAAATACTACATTAATATCCAAAAGTTTAAGTACATTAGCAATGCCTAAAAAGCCCGGGAAAAATGGAAGTACTAAAAATTTTTTGACAAAGTACGAGTGTTAATATTGACACGATAGAAAGTTCGTTTTTGCCTTGTTGAGACAAGATTCCATAAACGCAGATGGATAACACAAATCACTTCCAATACCGTTGATTTTTTTCCAATTCGGCATCGATGTATTTAATAAGAAGGTAAAACATTAAATCTTTGGTAAACTTGTCTTCTACTTTATTAACTTTTAATTTGCATTTTATTTTTTATATAGATCAAAACTGACCATAGGCAGCAGTGTGTTAAAACCCGACAGAGTTCCAGTATAAATTTGTATTTTTATAATCCATTTGATCTTGTGCTAAAAATCGATTAACTTTTAATTTGCATTTTATTTATTTTTTTTTTTTTATATATATCGAAACCTGACCATAGGCAGCATTGTGTTAAACCCGGCAGAGTTCCAGTATAATTTTGTATTTTTATAATCCATTTGATCTTGTGCTAAAAATCGATATTTTTCCTTACAATCTGTACGCCTCACTGGTAATCCTTTAAGGTTTTAATTTTTAATTTTTTATTATTTTTACTTCTCTGTTTATTGTATATATATGTATGTATGTATGTATGTGTGTATTTGTATATATAGATATGTATGTATATATATATATATATTGTGTGTGTGGTATGTATGTTATTTCTTTTTTCTTTTTTTTTCTTTCTGTAACCTATATATAGGCTTAACCTTTTTATGTACTTCAGTGTTCCTGAGGATGTCATTAGACGAAAGCGCTTGAGCACCATTTTGTGTTTCCTTTCCTTCGTGGTTTTATTCATCAATATATATATCTATATAAAATCTAATATACAAAACACAGTATAACCATCAAGATATTAGTACAGAGAAGTACTATATATATATATACATATATATATATACACACAGTTATATTAAATAATTAAATATATTGTAAATAATATTAACTATAATGAAAATAAAAAAATAATATTTACCATTTGTATATATATATATATATATATAATATATATATATATATATATGTATATTATATACCATATATATATATATATGTATGGCTATTAAAGATTTATTAATTAAAAACTAAATTTGAAACACTTTATTCTACGAGCGGGGTTTTAGTGGCACCAGGAGCCGAAAGACAACAACGGAATATAATATCGATAATAAACTTCTCTTCGCTGGAACCTTATTTCTATTCGCTAGACATCATAAAGATTAAACCCACACGTTTATGATACGGCCATCCTTCATGGCAATTAATTTTTTCAAATTTATTTTCCAGTTTTAGAGCTTCTCTATCTCACTTTAAAAACCTACGAGATTTGTACCCGAATCGAAATTTATTTGCGATTGTCAATAAGATCCCTCACACTACCTTTTCTGATCACCCAACAGTGTTACAGGTAAGGCCGTAAAACTTAGGGCCTAGCCGCCATGGGCCGTTAATCTAGATAGGTAACCATAATCTTAAACCAATACGTTCTGTCCTCGATTTCCAAATTTATTTTTATATTCTTGCTAAGCTCCTCATATATAAAAGGGTACTTGTTATATGTTCAAATCTCCCTTCCCCCACCCGCCTCATCGGCGTCCCAGAAAACAAGATTTATTTTGCAAACAAAGCTTTCCTCTCTACGCTTTTGGAAGAAATTTATGAACGGCCAAGATATATTTGACACGCCCCAGATTTCACGGGACAGCCAATCACAACCTTGTGGGCGGAGCCCAGGACCTCTGGTTGGTGGATGGCATCACTCACACGTTGTGTCCCATCCAAAATTCACCGATAATTAATCAATAGGAAAATCGCGATTCGGGTATTGTGGAATGTTCACAATTACGACCTGTCTACAAAAGGGGGCCTTTTCATCACAGGAATCCACATCAGTTGTTTTTATCGACCATTGCTATAGAAATATCTCGCTATGAGTCAGTCACAGCAGCTTTACTTCTCCCCTGAATTGTTTGAAGATAAAGATTTCTACAGAGACATCGTGTGTAATTTTCGAAGCTGCAGACCGGAACGCACTACTTTCAACGCAGTCCATTGCAGAAATTTACGACGGAGTGCAAGAAACGAGCACTGAAGACGACATTAATATGTAAGTAATTAATTTAATTTGTGATTCGGGCTTCATACTTCGGTTCATTCAGTGCCAGTGTTAAATAATTTATAAAAAGTCATAATAAATGCGTTTTGAAAAACTAGTTTGTGATTTGTTGTCGGGTTGTATACATCGTATCATTCAGTGTAAATGTTATAAAAGCCGTAATAAAACGATGTGAAAGGATATCAGCCCAGAGGTCGAGGCCGGGTCTCTATTCATATATATATATATATATGGTGTGGATCTAATAATACATTTCTTGATAACTTAAAAATTTATAGAAATTTCTACAGGTAGGATTTTAGAATTACTAAAACTTTGGAGAATTTCCTGCGGAACTGGGCTCATTACCCGTGCTTGCAGACGATACGTAGCACACCCATCTAATCAATAACGTTATTTAGACAGCGAAATTTATTAATTGAAAGTGAAATTTTATTACACGCTTCTTACTGATAAATTCATAGAAAGTTCTACAGGTAGGATTTTAGAATTAATAAAAACTTTTAAGACTACCCGGTGCTTACTTTTGAAACATGTCAGGATATCTGCTTTGTGATTATAATTTGCCAGGTATACTAATCATCATTTTTGCTTATTGTAACTCTTTAATTAAACATTAATTTATTTTAACTTTAAATAAAAAAGATTCAACATGAACTAATCATGTTAATTTCTCCTTAAAGGACCGACGCGGAGCTTGATCGTGTTATAGCAACTTTTCGCGACAGCTTTGATGAAAGAGGAATAAATGATTTGGAGGCTTTACCGCACAGCCAACCCAGTGACATGAATAACGAGGTCGAGGTATTGGCTCACATCCGGTCCAACAAACGCCAGGTCATCGACGAACTAACGTAAGTTTTTTGTCTACTCCCCACATTTTATCATAAATGTTTCATTAGCAGGTATCCTCAATTATAGCCTAGTCTGCATTAGCACTGAGCTATGATTTCTGAATACAAATCGATTTATGAAAAAATGGACTTTAATTAAAAAGAATCAGTATGAACTAATCATGTTAATTTCTCCATAAATGACCGATGCGGAGCTTGATCGTATTATAGCAAATTTTCGCGACAACATTGATGAAAGGCGAATAAATGATTTGATGGCTTTACCGCACAGCCAACCCAGTTACCTGAATACCGGGGTCGAGGTATTGGCTCACATCAGTTCCGACGAATGCCAGGTCATCGAGGAACTACTATAAGTTTTTTTGTGGTTAAGAACAAAACACATTGTATTTTCATTTAATTTATTAAATGGTAGAAAGCATGTTTTAGTACAATTCGGCTTACAGAACTAGCGTCCATAAAATAAGATTAACATTAATGGAGACAATTTACAATTGTATATACACACGTAAAACTTTACACAATATAGTTATAAATATATACACACGTAAAACTTTACACAATATAGTTGCAAATATATATATACACGTAAAACTTTACACAATACAACGAGTGCGAAAAAATGGGAACCTTTTTTTTATTTGTCTTCATATCATTTCATCATTCATCTCAGTGTCGCACAAATCGAATAATTTTAAAAAATTTATAAATCCCTTCCACGTGACATGTGCATGAGAAATGAAAGGCAATACATGCCAAAAGTATTGCTAAGATATTCTTGGAAGCGGTAAGGATTCCAGACAATTTCAGGGACATGCAGCTGTTCGATAAATTGTACGACAACAGGGTCACTCCAGGGCTGAGTGCCGAGTGAATCAAAATAGTATTCGTTCCCTATTTTTAAAAAAGATTGCAAACCAATGAACCCCCTAACCCCCACAATGTCGGTGTTGACGATAATCCCATACCAATCTCTCGTAGTTGACAATTTCAATGTTTCTTTCTTCGCAAACACAACGATAAATTTGGAGCGTGTGATTCGGTCACTTTACATTACTCTCTGGAGTGTATTCGTGTCCATTTTAAAAGTCTGTGACAACGTTCCAGAAACGGTCAACTTCTATTAGAGCTTGTGATTCGAGGTACAAGAGTAAACTAATAGGCGCGTCTGTAGGGTTGGCGAATTCCAATCTGACTGAGATGTTCCCACTTTGCTGTGGACTTAAGTGTGTATTTATATTAGCAGATAAGTCAGGGGTAATATCAAATGAGTAAAGGTTAAATTCTTCGACAAATTCTTTGCGTTACGCCAAACCCAAGCTCGTCACAGGCATCGAATTATGGGCCAGACTACTATAAGCTCTGGCGTAGAGCTGGAACGGAACAGAGCGTCACCATTAGGCGCGAGAGGGCGCCGCTGCAATTGGCTAAAAGGTGAAGTGGGCTAGAATCGCGCTTGCCGCGGGCATTCTTAAATCGGACGTAGTACGCGTAACATGGAGCGCTTCACGACTGATGAGATGGCTGACATGCATGGTGTATGGGGCTGCAATGGAAACGGAAGAGCTGCTGTGAGGTTGTACCGACAGCGCTTCCCAAACAGACGTGTGCCAAACCACCAAACGTTTACGCATTTGCATCGGCGACTGCGAGAAACTGGAACATTCCATGCAAACATGCATGACACTGGTCGGGAGAGAAACGTGTGCACTCCTGACATGGAAGAAGAAATCCTACGACCAGGTCGTGGTTCACACCGAGGATACGTGCAACACCTCGCGTGCTTGCGCTTGGATTGTCCTCAAATCGCCGTAGGATTTCTTCTTCCATGTCAGGAGTGCGCACGTTTCTCTCCCGACCAGTGTCATGCATGTTTGCATGGAATGTTCCAGTTTCTCGCAGTCGCCGATGCAAATACGCAAACGTTTGGTGGTTTGGCACATGTCTGTTTGGGAAGCGCTGTCGGTACAACCTCACAGCAGCTCTTCCGTTTCCATTGGCAGCCCCATACACCATATGCATGTCAGCCATCTCATCAGTCGTGAAGCGCTCCATGTTACGCGTACTACGTCCGATTTAAGAATGCCCGCGGCAAGCGCGATTCTAGCCCACTTCACCTTTTAGCCAATTGCAGCGGCGCCCTCTCGCGCCTAATGGTGACGTCAGCGGACATACACTTATAGACGAAAAGGGTTTGTCTTGGTGTTGCCTATCCCCCATTACAATTTGTACAGAAAGTTTTCAAACACCCTGTATATGACTATGGTCTGCCAATAAACCTTTTCATTTTCATTTTCATATATATATATATATATATATATATATATATATATATATATATATAGCAAACAAACACGGAGAAAAGGAAAAAGAAACACGAAATCCGAGCGCTTTCGTGATATATTCACTTCTTCAGGGACAAGAAAGAAATTTCTTTCTTGTCCCTGAAGATGTGAATATATCACGAAAGCGCTCGGATTTCGTGTTTCTTTTTCCTTTTCCCTGTGGTTGTTTGCTTATTAATAAGATCACGTGTTATTCTGTGATTTTTACTGCATATATATATATATATATATATATATATATAATGTGTGTGGCTTGTGTCGTAGGCCTTATAATAATGTATTTAGATTAATTAAATGAATGTTTGCTTGAGGGTCGAGGTCACCAGATCTTTCGATCAAAGTAATAAATGTCGTTAAAATAGAAGGTTAAATAGAATGAATTTCCTTCTTTTAATAAACACACAAGTAAATGATATTATTACATTGATTAACGTTACGATTATTATTAATTGAATGAACAGTCAGATCAGCTTGAATATATATATATATATATATATACATATATATATATATATATATATATATAATATATATATATATACACACAATTTAGTTTTGTAAAACTATATAATATTTGTGGATATGAAACGAAGCGAGTGTTACTTTACAAATCATTTAGTTTGGTTTATGAATGTATAAGTGAAATTTACAGCTAAACCGAGGTTTTTTTTCGAATCGATAGAGTAATCTCGTGGAGTGAAAAGTCTTTTGACTTTTCCCTAAAGAACATAAAATTCGATTTACCTTTACGCTTTGTTTCCTCTAATCCCTCTTTCCAGCCGTCCTTTTCAGAATGTGGGGTTGTGCACAAAGTAAGTTTTTAGATTAGTGTCCACTAAATCTCAAAATTAATCTCTTCAGAAATGCATACAGTTTCAGTATTCATGTATTTTCTATCATTCTCTGTGAAAAAACGTACAGTATATGACATAGAGCTGAAATAGTAAAATGGTAAAGAAGGACGAATATCAATTAATTTTATCGGACTGATATTATATACTTCTTAAACAAATACTGAAGAAAAGATTAATTTTCCGCTAAAAGAACTTACGGATTTTAACAACTTTCCTCAGAGATAATTTTATTTATTTACTCTTCCCTCACTTACAGGTCGACAAGGTTTTGAAAATTAACTGAAACATCAATTACAGTTTCCCTGAAACGAGAACAATTTCGTTAATCAGTTCACCGACCAATTAATCGTGAGAAAAAATTTAATCGCTTATTAATGAACTCATCTACTTACACCACCGATATATATATATATATATATATATATATATATATATATATATATACAAGGTACTTTCAGTTTATTTTTAACTTTTAAATATTTTCTATTCCGAAGTTGGAAATATAGACAAAAGCTTCAAACAGACAATGATCGTTCGTATTTTCCTTTATTAGAAAAAAAAAGTGTTTTTTTTTCCTCTCTGACAGTTTTTGTTTTGTAATTTTTCAGATGCGTTCTCACTTTTTCTTTACATTTATTTTGAGTGTGTTTTAAATGTGAAAGAGTTCGTAGAAACGGGAACAGTAGTTTAGAAATTTGAAAATTTGTTCCTTTTGTTGAAATAAATTGCTTTTAATTGCTTGTTAATAAACAACATGTCTGGATAAATTGTGTTTTTGTCACACGAAACAAACTCTATTTACAACCATATTTTATTTGGATGCAATGCAGAATAATCTTCAGAAGAGGGAAATTTATTTGTTTGTTTCTTTCGTAAAATTCTACATTTCTATTTCGTTTGAATTTATTTTTGGGTCTTTTATATTTTCGGATTTGTTATTTCTTCTATTATCCTTATTCCGTCGGGTTTCTTTAAGGTCTTCCATCATCAAGTTATTCTGATTCTCGTCAGCTCTTTGTCCTTTAACACGCTTTGGTTACTTAAAATTCTAAAATGTTTTGTTTCGTAGCTGTTTTTATATATTTGAAGCCTTAATTTATTATTTCCTTTATAGTCCTTTAGTTTCCTTCGGTTTCTTTGTTACCATATTTGGCTTCCTTTATCTCGTTTAGTGGCTTTGATTATTTGAAGATGTCTTATTTTTATTTCTTTTATAGTTCAACTGTAATTTAGGTGTTTTATTTTGTTCTTTGTTTTTCCTTATCGTTCGAGTGATGCGTTTGTAACCTCAGTTGATTAGTGTCTTTTCTTCAAATATTACGTTTTCAGTGTTGGGTTTCTAGTTTCTAGTACTATATCATCTTCATTTATTTTCAATGTTTTTGGTACTTTTAGTTCTGTTGTTTCTTTTATTTTGAGCAGTAAACTGTTTGTTTCCGACTTTTATTTCTTTTGTGTCCATTGTTATATTGCTTTATTAGTTTCTTTACTTCCTTAATCTCTTCGGTTAAAAGCCCACAAATTATTTTAGTAGTTTTTAAGCTCCTGACTTAAGCTTCTTTGGATTGCCCGTGAATTATTTGATGTATTTATACTGAAGCTAGTTAATATTTGAGGTGCTACTACGGAAGTATGTTTTAGTAGAACATTGAAACGAATTGCTGGGCCATTCATACATGTCCTTCAGTACCGTCAGTAAATATTAGATTTTATAAAGCCACTTTATCTTCTCAACTAAATCGGAGGTAATTTTTTTCATATCTTTTACAGGTATGAAAATAAATTAAATTTATATTATTTTCTTGCTTGTAAAATAATATTCTGCTCTGCGTTTTCTTATGAACACCAATAAAATTCTTGAAAAGCTAATTCCCATTTATGCTTGTTTGCAAATATAAAGTATCGTGTGTGTAAAGAGTTTGTAGTTTACGAAAGATGCCTCGTGCAGTTAAGAGCTTGTAAAATATTACTATTCATCTATGGTCGCCAGGTTACTCAGTCAGACTGAGTAACCAAATTCGGGTAGGCAAAATTGTCTTATGCTTTTGCATAGCCCCATGTCCTACGTCCGCAGGTGATAGAGAAAAGTTTTGGTAGTTATTCCTGAATACTGTTTCAAAGTTAACAGTAAATTTTGAAAGAAAATTCGGATCACCTGAAGATCAGGGCCGCAGCCTTCTTTAGTTAGCCTTATAAGGCTAATTAACGAAAATATCACGACTTAACCTAACCAATCGTCAAGGGCGTACAGTTGACCTAACGATTGGTTAGGTTAAGTCGTGATGTTTTCGTTAGTTAGCCTTATAAGGCTATAACTTATAAGGTGATCCGAAAATTCCAATATGTCATTAGAATGTACTAACCATGGCAATTTTTGCTTAGTAATTACTTACAAGGAAAAAGCACATTAGCATTTACACCTCTTGTAGGCTACATTATAGTTATTTATTAGGTTATCGCTTCAGTCTACCAGTGGCCCAATAGAATTCCTATTACTAACATAACTGTGAAACCTTTTAGGGTTTCCTTTACACTCAATAACTACTTGAATTTCAAATTCATTTTTTGGTATCTCTAATTAATCTTTTAACTTTTCTACGTAAATCTATATAATTATTAAAGAGTTGTCGCGAACGCTCCCTTTTGTACCTCTTGGTTGGCTTCAAAAATGTATTCAGAACGTCTTGGGGAACAAAAAGGACCCAAATTTCAAAATGAATGTTGAAAACATGCTGAATAAATTTGAAAAGTTGGGCTACAACATGAGCTTGAAGGTTCACTTCTTACATTCGAATTTGGACTACTTTCCCGAAAATCTTGGTAGTGTCAGCGAAGAACAAGGAGAAAAATTGCAGAATCAGCATTGCACAATTATGTAAAGTGACCTATTGAAACATAAACAATGGAAATTTTTTTCTGATTTGCATACCAGTGTTATACAGAATTAAATAACTTCAGGGTGCCAAATTTTAGGAGAGCAAATTATGATGATTTCAATAAATTTGGATGAATGGTTAGCGGTAAATAGCGTTCTTAGCATGTGATATAATCTCAAGATTTTATTTGTAAATACTGATACGTTTAAGAGATAATTTTAAGAGATAATTTTAAGTTTAAAAGAGATAATTTAAAGATGCCGCCTAAATGGTGGAACAAGATAGAGGAAAAGCAATCGGGGATAGAAATGTAGAAATTCAACACAAGAACGACAAATCTTTTGAGGAGCCCATGACTTGTCTTGGTCTCCGAGTTTCATTCCAAAGTAGGCATAATACATTTTACTGACAAAGTCTGTGATATTCTGCCTCTGTTTCTTTGCAAGAAAATTGCCACATATATAGCAAAATATGTCAGGATTACTTAAGCAGCCTCTTGATGCCATATTATCGAAAGTCTGAAAATATAAAAAGATATAAATAAATACATATAATAATACATAACATATAATATAATATTAACAAAAACATATATAATATACAGGAACATATACATGCGTATATAAACATTATATAAAATTATATGCTATTTGCAAAAAATCCGTACGTGATGGGCAAAAATGGATATAATTTTGGATTCAGCATACCAAAGTAGTAGATGACGGCAAAAGGAGAGCGTGCAATGCAATTGCAAATGTTGATCAGTGTTGCGATGAGTGCCAACCCCCTTCCCCTTGCAAGAACCCCACAGTGCCAACCCCAGGGTGCCAAAAAAAGGGGGAGGGGAACTCCCCCCCCTGCAAGCTGGGGAGTCCACCTAACCTCTTTGGGGGAGAAGTTTGGACGGCCTCACCCCCCCAAAGGGGTATACCTAACCTAAGAGAGAAAGGAGAGAGGTGTGTTCGCTTGGCAGGAGCCAAGCGCATATTGTGACTTCATCCCAGCGCTTGCTGTCTTATAAGGTCCTAGTCCGCCAGATGGCGTAGAAGCCAGTGTCTCCAGGCATTATCAGCCAGTTGGCACAGTGTTTACATCGTTCAGACAAACGCACACAAATGCACGTACACTCCCGACTATACGCCCATAAAATATCACACACACAACTAAGGGGTTCCAAAAATCCTTAGCCCCCCCATTTGCAGCTTACATGTTTACTTATATCGAAAAATTTTTAAGTGATTATAAAAATATATAAAATTCTTTATTTATTGCAGGTATTAAAATTACTCTAGCTGATAAAGTGATAATATAATGGCTTCTCAATTAATTGGTGATTCGGAGAGGCAACGTGTGATAGATCGCATACGAGCAATAACATTTCGGGAAGCTCGTGATGCTGGAGCCACCTTTATAACACGTTCATGGGTTGCCAAAAAGTTGCGAAGAAGTGAGGACTTCGTCAAAAGAAATTGGAATAAAACTTTGGATGAATGTGAAATGGATACAACCAAATCTGGCCGCCCAAATTTGCCACTCTCTCAGGAAACAAAGGACATCATTGAAAGCGGTACGCGTAAGCGGAAAAGCAGCTGTGCTAAACTTTCTAGAGAGATCGAAGTGTTGAGAGGAAAGATCGTTAGTGGTGAGATCATTCGACTGTACCGTCATAGGGAAGGTTTAAAGCCTTGGCATGAACACCCAAAGCCAAGAAAAACTCAACTTAACATCGATGACAGAATGTGGTTTGCCCATTATCTTGAAGATTGGGATGTGGATAATTTTATGCATTTAGCTGTCTCCGATGAATTTTTTGTTTACTAACACGTCGGCCTAACTACCAAAATGATCGAGTGTGGGCCCCAACACCAGATGAAATCGATGGCAATGAACATTATCACGAATTATTAAAAAGTCCAGACTGTGTTGGTGTGTTTGTTTTTTTCACTGCAAAGAAGCTCATGTGGGTGCTGAAGCCAAATGGTCAGAGTTGGGATGAACAGTATTTTCGTGATATTATTCTATCACAGTATGTCATTCCTTTTCTAAGAAACCCAAACAATGTTATGGATGTCGATCAGGTCACACTTCTGCATGATAAGGCCCCCCTGCTTTAAGGCATTAGCCACTCAATAGTTGTTGCGGAACCATGAGATCGATTTCTTTGGAAATGAAGAATGGCCAGGATATTCTCCTGACCTGAACGCCTGTGAACACATTGGATCAGTTATAAAGGACAAGGTTGAATGTCTCTTGTTTCAAGAACCTGCAGCAAATCGATTTTCGAAGGATACAATGACGCAACACATTGAAACTGTTTTAGAAAATTTGCGTAACGATCAAGATCTATTCACGTCACTTTTGGCAAGCTACCCAAAGCGAATTCAGGGTGTCTTGGAAGCCAATTGCGGGAACACCAAGTTTTAATTGTTTCTTATTAAATGCAGGATTAAATTCTCTTTTGTAAGGTATGTTTAGTTTTACTGTACCTCTAATGGTTTAGGCCATGGGCGGGCGGGCTAAGGTTTGTTGGAGGCCCGTATATGCACGATTATATGCGACGGGTTCGAGACCTGGTTCGGTGCACAGCAATCCTTCCACACAAATGGATGGTAGATAAATGAGAATCCTGGGTATCCTAGTGGTTAAGACGCTGGATTCCCCGTTAAACAGTACGTTAAAACGGTGGGCTACAGGATTCCCCGTTAAACTGTATTGCAAGACTCGGTCACGTTTGTCTGTTTATGTGCTTGTTTATTTCTCTCTCTCTCTCTCTCTCTCTCTCTCTCTCTCTCTATATATATATATATATATATATATATATATTTTTTTTTTTTTTAAAAGCTATTTTCCAGGTTTACGGCGATTTATTTTTCAGAGGAATTGTATATTCAGAAATAAGGCATAAATGAAATATATATATATATATATATATATATATATATATATATATATATAAATATATATAATGTATATATATATATATGTGTGTGTATATGTATATATATCAATATACATATATATACATATATATATATATATATATATATATATATATATATATATATTTTATGCCAGATTTCTGAATATACAGGGAGCGGAATAAGACGGTTTGCCGAGAATATTTATCATTTACTACAGAAATTAGTACAAGAAGAGTTAAAAATTTGGGGACTAACAAGAATTCCATGGAATATATATATGATCAAAAAGTTAAATAAAAAATAATAATAATAGCATAAGAAATAGGAACGAGAAATATATATATATATATGAAAATTATTTCACGAAGGTAACACGTGAAAAATATTTATGATGAATAAAACCACGAAGGAAAGGAAACACAAAATGGTGCTCAAGCGCTTTCGTCTAATGATATCCTCAGGAACACTGAAGTACATAAAAAGGTTAAGCCTATATATAGGTTACAGAAAGAAAAAAAAGAAAAATAAATAACATACATACACACACACACACATATTATATATATATATATATATATATATATATATACATATCTATATATACAAATACACACATACATACATACATACATATATATACAATAAACAGAGAAGTAAAAATAATAAAAAAATTAAAAATTAAAACCTTAAAGGATTACCAGTGAGGCGTACAGATTTGTAAGGAAAAATATCGATTTTTAGCACAAGATCAAATGGATTATAAAAATACAAAATTATACTGGAACTCTGCCGGGTTTTAACACAATGCTGCCTATTGTCAGGTTTCGATATATATAAAAAAAAAAATAATAAAAAAAATGCAAATTAAAAGTTAATCGATTTTTAGCACAAGATCAAATGGATTATAAAAATACAAATTTATACTGGAACTCTGTCCGGGTTTTAACACACTGCTGCCTATGGTCAGGTTTTGATATATATAAAAAAATAAAATGCAAATTAAAAGTTAATAAGTAGAAGACAAGTTTACCAAAGATTTAATGTTTTACCCTTCTTATTTAAATCTGTTTTAAAGGAATTCAACATAACAGGATCGAGTTGAAAAAGACCTTTGCTTATGTTGAAGTTATTTGAAAGTTGGATAATGGCAGACTCAAGAATATTTCTATTAACAATGTTGCTTGAATGGAATAAAACTGAAGCATTATTCCAATCAATACAGTGGGCTAACTCTGACAAATGGACAAAAAGGGCACTGGACAACTGTCCTGTTCTAACGGAATATTGATGCTGTTTTATACGTGTGTGCAAATCCTTTCCCGTCTGACCTATGTAAAAGGAATCACATTGTTTACAACCAATTTTATAGATAATGCCTGAATTATTGGTAGGGCTATTTTTTACTATGATATTTTTCACAATATTGTTATATGAAAATACTACATTAATATCCAAAAGTTTAAGTACATTAGCAATGCCTAAAAAGCCCGGGAAAAATGGAAGTACTAAAATATTTTTTGACAAAGTACGAGTGTTAATATTGACACGATAGAAAGTTCGTTTTGCCTTGTTGAGACAAGATTCCATAAACGCAGATGGATAACACAAATCACTTCCAATACCGTTGATTTTTTCCAATTCGGCATCGATGTATTTAAATAAGAAGGGTAAAACATTAAATCTTTGGTAAACTTGTCTTCTACTTTATTAACTTTTAATTTGCATTTTATTTTTTATATATATCAAAACCTGACCATAGGCAGCAGTGTGTTAAAACCCGGACAGAGTTCCAGTATAAATTTGTATTTTTATAATCCATTTGATCTTGTGCTAAAAATCGATTAACTTTTAATTTGCATTTTATTTATTTTTTTTTTTTTATATATCGAAACCTGACCATAGGCAGCATTGTGTTAAAACCCGGCAGAGTTCCAGTATAATTTTGTATTTTTATAATCCATTTGATCTTGTGCTAAAAATCGATATTTTTCCTTACAAATCTGTACGCCTCACTGGTAATCCTTTAAGGTTTTAATTTTTAATTTTTTTATTTTTACTTCTCTGTTTATTGTATATATATGTATGTATGTATGTATGTGTGTATTTGTATATATAGATATGTATGTATATATATATATATATGTGTGTGTGTGTGTATGTATGTTATTTCTTTTCTTTTTTTTTCTTTCTGTAACCTATATATAGGCTTAACCTTTTTATGTACTTCAGTGTTCCTGAGGATGTCATTAGACGAAAGCGCTTGAGCATTTTGTGTTTCCTTTCCTTCGTGGTTTTATCATCATATATATATATCTATATAAAATCTAATATACAAAACAACGGAGTATAACCATCAAGATATTAGTACAGAGAAGTACTATATTATATATACATATATATATATATACACACAGTTATATTAAATAATTAAATATATTGTAAATAATATTAACTATAATGAAATAAAAAAATAATAATTTACACATTGTATATATATATATAATATATATATTATATATATATATATATATATATATATATACACATATATAATATATATATATATATGTATGGCTATTAAAGATTTATTAATTAAAAACTAAATTTGAAACACTTTATTCTACGAGCGGGGTTTTAGTGGCACTAGGAGCCGAAAGACAACAACGGAATTATAATATCGATAATAAACTTCTCTTCGCTGGAACCTTATTTCTATTCGCTAGACATCATAAAGATTAAACCCACACGTTTATGATACGGCCATCCTTCATGGGCAATTAATTTTTTCAAATTTATTTTCCAGTTTTAGAGCTTCTCTATCTCACTTTAAAAACCTACGAGATTTGTACCCGAATCGAAATTTATTTGCGATTGTCAATAAGATCCCTCACACTACCTTTTCTGATCACCCAACAGTGTTACAGGTAAGGCCGTAAAACTTAGGGCCCTAGCCGCCATGGGCCGTTAATCTAGATAGGTAACCATAATCTTAAACCAATACGTTCTGTCCTCGATTTCCAAATTTATTTTTATATTCTTGCTAAGCTCCTCATATATAAAAGGGTACTTGTTATATGTTCAAATCTCCCTTCCCCCACCCGCCTCATCGGCGTCCCAGAAAACAAGATTTATTTTGCAAACAAAGCTTTCCTCTCTACGCTTTTGGAAGAAATTTATGAAACGGCCAAGATATATTTGACACGCCCCAGATTTCACGGGACAGCCAATCACAACCTTGTGGGCGGAGCCCCAGGACCTCTGGTTGGTGGATGGCATCACTCACACGTTGTGTCCCATCCAAAATTCACCGATAATTAATCAATAGGAAAATCGCGATTCGGGTATTGTGGAATGTTCACAATTACGACCTGTCTACAAAAGGGGGCCTTTTCATCACAGGAATCCACAT
Source organism: Bathynomus jamesi (assembly GCA_023014485.1). NCBI lineage: Eukaryota > Metazoa > Arthropoda > Malacostraca > Isopoda > Cirolanidae > Bathynomus > Bathynomus jamesi. Next base: position 80,566 of record JAJOZX010012333.1, on the reverse strand, counting down.
CAGTTGTTTTTATCGACCATTGCTATAGAAATATCTCGCTATGAGTCAGTCACAGCAGCTTTACTTCTCCCCTGAATTGTTTGAAGATAAAGATTTCTACAGAGACATCGTGTGTAATTTTCGAAGCTGCAGACCGGAACGCACTACTTTCAACGCAGTCCATTACAGAAATTTACGACGGAGTGCAAGAAACGAGCACTGAAGACGACATTAATATGTAAGTAATTAATTTAATTTGTGATTCGGGCTTCATACTTCGGTTCATTCAGTGCCAGTGTTAAATAATTTATAAAAAGTCATAATAAATGCGTTTTGAAAAACTAGTTTGTGATTTGTTGTCGGGTTGTATACATCGTATCATTCAGTGTAAATGTTATAAAAGCCGTAATAAAACGATGTGAAAGGATATCAGCCCAGAGGTCGAGGCCGGGTCTCTATTCATATATATATATATATATGGTGTGGATCTAATAATACATTTCTTGATAACTTAAAAATTTATAGAAATTTCTACAGGTAGGATTTTAGAATTACTAAAACTTTGGAGAATTTCCTGCGGAACTGGGCTCATTACCCGTGCTTGCAGACGATACGTAGCACACCCATCTAATCAATAACGTTATTTAGACAGCGAAATTTATTAATTGAAAGTGAAATTTTATTACACGCTTCTTACTGATAAATTCATAGAAAGTTCTACAGGTAGGATTTTAGAATTAATAAAAACTTTTAAGACTACCCGGTGCTTACTTTTGAAACATGTCAGGATATCTGCTTTGTGATTATAATTTGCCAGGTATACTAATCATCATTTTTGCTTATTGTAACTCTTTAATTAAACATTAATTTATTTTAACTTTAAATAAAAAAGATTCAACATGAACTAATCATGTTAATTTCTCCTTAAAGGACCGACGCGGAGCTTGATCGTGTTATAGCAACTTTTCGCGACAGCTTTGATGAAAGAGGAATAAATGATTTGGAGGCTTTACCGCACAGCCAACCCAGTGACATGAATAACGAGGTCGAGGTATTGGCTCACATCCGGTCCAACAAACGCCAGGTCATCGACGAACTAACGTAAGTTTTTTGTCTACTCCCCACATTTTATCATAAATGTTTCATTAGCAGGTATCCTCAATTATAGCCTAGTCTGCATTAGCACTGAGCTATGATTTCTGAATACAAATCGATTTATGAAAAAATGGACTTTAATTAAAAAGAATCAGTATGAACTAATCATGTTAATTTCTCCATAAATGACCGATGCGGAGCTTGATCGTATTATAGCAAATTTTCGCGACAACATTGATGAAAGGCGAATAAATGATTTGATGGCTTTACCGCACAGCCAACCCAGTTACCTGAATACCGGGGTCGAGGTATTGGCTCACATCAGTTCCGACGAATGCCAGGTCATCGAGGAACTACATAAGTTTTTTTGTGGTTAAGAAAAAACACTGTATTTCATTTAATTTATTAAATGGTAGAAAGCATGTTTTAGTACAATTCGGCTTACAGAACTAGCGTCCATAAAATAAGATTAACATTAATGGAGACAATTTACAATTGTATATACACACGTAAAACTTTACACAATATAGTTATAAATATATATACACACGTAAAACTTTACACAATATAGTTGCAAATATATATATACACGTAAAACTTTACACAATACAACGAGTGCGAAAAAATGGGAACCTTTTTTATTTGTCTTCATATCATTTCATCATTCATCTCAGTGTCGCACAAATCGAATAATTTTAAAAAATTTATAAATCCCTTCCACGTGACATGTGCATGAGAAATGAAAGGCAATACATGCCAAAAGTATTGCTAAGATATTCTTGGAAGCGGTAAGGATTCCAGACAATTTCAGGGACATGCAGCTGTTCGATAAATTGTACGACAACAGGGTCACTCCAGGGCTGAGTGCCGAGTGAATCAAAATAGTATTCGTTCCCTATTTTTAAAAAAAGATTGCAAACCAATGAACCCCCTAACCCCCCACAATGTCGGTGTTGACGATAATCCCATACCAATCTCTCGTAGTTGACAATTTCAATGTTTCTTTTCGCAAACACAACGATAAATTTGGAGCGTGTGATTCGGTCACTTTACATTACTCTCTGGAGTGTATTCGTGTCCATTTTAAAAGTCTGTGACAACGTTCCAGAAACGGTCAACTTCTATTAGATCTTGTGATTCGAGGTACAAGAGTAAACTAATAGGCGCGTCTGTAGGGTTGGCGAATTCCAATCTGACTGAGATGTTCCCACTTTGCTGTGGACTTAAGTGTGTATTTATATTAGCAGATAAGTCAGGGGTAATATCAAATGAGTAAAGGTTAAATTCTTCGACAAATTCTTTCTGCGTTACGCCAAACCCAAGCTCGTCACAGGCATCGAATTATGGGCCAGACTACTATAAGCTCTGGCGTAGAGCTGGAACGGAACAGAGCGTCTCCTGAGTAGTCCGTAACCATGGTCCCACCCAATGCAACCCCATTTACGTAGAGATTTATATTTTTAAGGCCGAAATTCTCGAATTTAAAGGCGCTCTTTTTATATTTTATATTCGTCGATGCGTGATCCTGCATTCCAATTAATATCCTTTTAGGTAGAACTCCCAGGGCTGCGTTTTCTAGCTGCTTCGAGGCCAATCCGGCTGGCACCGTATATACTTTGATCTGTACTCTGATAATTGGGTATTTAACTGTTGCATGTATTAATTTTTTTTCAATTTTTACATATTTCGGTGAACTTAATTTCACTCGCCGTACGCGCAGATATGCTTTCATGATGTGAATCACAACGGACTTTGCGTCCTCTTCTTGATCAGGTCCCAGATTTATACAGTTCTCAGGATTCGTGCGGTTGAGTTTTAACTTTATATCAACCCATTCATGAGCAGTTTCTCCTGAACGTGAAGTCTATATGCAGACGTCCAAAACACTCGTATATCTTTTTAGAATTTTTAAAATTATCCTTTATACTACTTTCGTCTTTTGTCTGATAATAGCCCTCGGCAGTTAAAAAGGTATCCTTCGCTTCTTTTGAAAAGTTGAGGACATTTTCCAGAGAGGCTCGTAGGTGATAATAACCCGTTCCTGCCGAGATGTTAAACTGATTTAAATACACGTCACACTGGCTGAATATGGCGTGTAGAAAGTTGGTTTCAAGGTATGCAGAGTAACTATCATCGCAGCCCGTTCCATCTGAATGGGCTATACGCAATTTAGCGTACATGTGCATGCAGCTTGGATCAAAAAAATATGGGCCTGAGTGGGTATCACGAATTCTATGGGGGCACTCGGTGAACTGATTGTGTTTAATGGGTTACTTTTAATAACGTCGCTATGCTTAATAGAGACCTGTGTAGGGGGCATATCAAAGAGGGACAGTTCCGATTTACAACATTGTGAGCTACGCCGATGGATGAAACGTGCCATTACGAGTCAGAAATAGTACCACCTCTCTCGACAAATAGTAATCAGTCTATGATTCGTGAGAGTGGTGTCCTCAGCTTATATCAGTTAAAAAAATGATCAGCCATAGGCTTCATACGCTTACAACACTTATTTTTGTATGTCCTTTTCTGTTTAGCGCCACGTGTTTGTAACCCCTTCTTCCTGATAATCCTCCTCTTCTTTCCGCCACCACGCATTTTTCTCTTTGCATCTTTGATGATTTCGTCCCGTATACGTTTTAAATGTTTTCTAGAGCTTCTTTAGGTTTAGTTTCACCCATTATGTCTTCTACCGCGTTAAAACCTGATTGTAACGCCTTCCTCCCGAGATATCTAGCCCCCGTCTCCAACACTGGGACATCGGTGCGTAGTATTGTTGAAAAAATGGATCCAATCTCACTCCCACGCTGATATCTCACCCCTCGATAGACTGTGAAAGGCCTTCGGGTCATTATAGCTGAAAGCAACGAAACTGTAGCTTCACTGTTAAGCTCCCATCACCGAATGGGAAATTTTTCCCTCAATCGTTCTTATATATATCGAGATATTGGTTAATAGATTAGTCGCAACATTCACATAATGGGGCTTGTCATATGTAATGCTCAAACTTTTCCCTCATAGCACTAACTTTAAAAATATCACGTGTCCATCCTTGATCAAATCCCTTCGCGAATTTATTTCCCGAACGTGATAGCCTTACATAATCATTGATTTTGAAATGTGTTGAGTGTGGTGGCGGTGCTCCATCTCTTCTCACATCTGTGCGCGTACCTCTTTCTAAAACTTCATTAGGTGTTGTGCCGATCGTACGGTGATGTGAACGGTTGTATGACGAGGCCAATGACCCCCAGAATGTTTATATATCTGTGTGTTTTTATGTGTAAAATAGCGATGCATGAGTTCCTTTATGGTACGTAGAACTCTTTCAGCTAAAGAGGCCTTATGTATAGAATTGCCAGTGTAGTAACTGATATTAAACTCTGTCAGCATGTTCTGAAAAGTGCGATCTATAAATTCTTTACCCATATCCGTAAAAAATAGGGAGGAACCCAATCTTCTTTCAACATCAGCGTTTCGGTTGCTTTAGCAACTGTTTCAGGGGATTTATTTTTCAGAATATCAGAATATGCACTGAATATCTTTGCATGTCTGTTAAATCCGCTTGCCAAATAGAGTCAATCGAAGCCGCTGTTCTCTTGGATGTTTTAAACCTTTTTCTCCCCTGCTTATGAAGTGTATAAGCATCCTGCTCCCGCAAAAACCTCTCAACATCTTTTTCCCCTACTCCGTAAACACCTATGTACAGTCTATTAACGCCGCCATAGGAGGAGGGGTTAGAAATATCATAATAACGTTTTCTTAATATGTTAGCCATTTACGTATTTTAGAGACACATGGATAAGGTTGGACGTTTTTTCTTTTCTTTCTCCTCTTCAGAGATGCTACTGCTAGGGGTGATGGCGTACTCAGTTGTGACACATACGAGACTTCATCCAAGTCTTTTAACCTATTCAGATTTCCTATCAATGTTTTGGGGACATTTATTTGTTGCAGTCTTGCCTTAATATATTTCCATCCTGATGGTGAGGGCCTATCTCACTTTCTCACCAGCGTTGCTAGCGCTGTGCCTAATAACCACTGGGAGCTCTGTCGGATTCTTATAATCTTTGTACTCATGAAGAAATTTCTGCAGAGCCTCTTGGTACAAGATCCTTTTCTCATTAGGTGACTTTTCACTCTTTAATAGGGCTAACAAATCGCTTTCCATTCTTTTAAGCCAGCTTTTACAGAGCTCTAGAACCGTGTCTGGAATCTTTGAACATTGCAATGAAGCATAGACCTCGTGCGGAATCATGACCACTTTCTTCATTATATTAATTTAGTCAGTAAAGGTCCCAAAACTGAAAATAAGATGAGGAGGAATGATTCCCATCTTTGTACAATAATTCGCTTTTTCTTGCCACAGTGACTTTTACGAGCGAGCGCAGGTATTATGTTCTTGTAACGACGTAAGCGAGCCTTCTGAGGAGGTTTCATTGGTACATTACATTTTATAACGTTAAGAGAGATTTCACAGGTACATTTTAAAAAGTCGGAGTCGATATTTTTAAAAAACATTTGTTGCAGTGCCAAGGGAAATCGTTGACAGATTTTTATTAATTCACGATATTTCTTCGGCATATTTTTCATTCTGGAATATACACCGTTTCAGCCTCGTTTGGGAATATATTCGTTCTTAGAAGCACCCTAAACGTGTTTCGCGGGTGAAGGTCACAAAGCAAATATCCGTAACACTGACTTGTGGTTTCTTTATAAACCACCAAAAATTCCTTACGTTGATTCGGGAACATTTGATTGGCTAATACCCAATTTGTGACACATCTCTACTTTGTGCGAATAAGGCTATATAATGTGTATTTAGCGACACATCGCGCATCTATCTATTTTTGAAAAATAGATTCTGATTGATGAAAAATACGCTTATGTTAAGATGGTGGGAAAACACTGTAAATGTCCGGCAAACGTTTTAGCCATTGCCAACAAGAGATCGTCAATTACAATAACTGTATGATCATTACCTTTTAACGAATTAACGTCATAGACCCCCCTTGTTGGACAAAATTTCATCTTGACACTCGTTGAACACTGACTGATATATCGAATAGCAACATATTACGTTATGCACAAATTTTCAGAACATCTTCCCCATATCTTTAATGATTTTAAGCATAAACACAGTTTTACCACATACTGTACGGTCGGATATAATGCATGTAGAGGGGATGGTGAACCTGAATTTTTCTACAGATTCTATCTCTAAGAAGTCACACTCCTAAGTGTTTCATTTACAAAATATAACAAAATTTAAGTGCTGCTCCTTATATTCTTATTTTTCTTCTTCCACAGAACCGTGAATGACGACGATGTAGAGCCCCCTAATCATCGATATCACAGATGACCCCGATGACCATGTAGCTACAGAATCCTTCCCTGATGACGAACCCTCACCAGCAATACCTGTAGCATGAGACAATTCAAAGCGGAAGCATGATGAAGAACCCTCCACGTCAGGTATAAAGCGTGCTAGGATTACGCCGGTTGTTAGACCCCCAGTAATATATCCCCACCCTCAACGTCTTAAGACACAACCCCCACAATAGTACCTTCCTCAATTATGCCCCGTTCTTCCTGTTCAGTTCCGTTTACTTCCTCCACAGCAGCAACAGCTTCTCGTGTTGTGGAGGAAGGTATAACATTCGAGTTGATGCGCACCGCTACCCCCACTCTTGCCCTGACTAGGAGTCGGTACGTGGTCAGGGTTGACCCTGGATCCCTGTATACAAACGGTGTGTGTTGGGCTGCGACGCGTAGGTGAACGTATTGTGGAGTTTGCCCTTGCAAGAAAATGAGAATCTGTGGATGCGGTATGTTTCATATGATGCATAATTGGGGCAAGTTTGTGCAGAAATGTAAAGAAATCCACTGTTCTACATGTCATGAAAAATATAACGTGGATGGAGTGAAGCACGTATGTCATATGAAAGATGCTAAGCCTAAAAATATCCTTTGTATAACAGTGTACGGGGTTCCAATAAACCTTAGCGCCCCCGCCCATGGCCTAAACCATTAGAGGTACATTAAAACTAAACATACCTTACAAAAGAGAATTTAATCCTGCATTTAATGAAAAACAATTAAAACTTGGTGTTCCCGCCATTGGCTTCCAAGACAGCCTGAATTCACTTTGGGTACCTTGCCAAAAGTGACGTCAATAGATCTTGATCGTTACGCAAATTTTCTAAAACAGTTTCAATGTGTTGCGTCATTGTATCCTTCGAAAATCGATTTGCTGCAGGTTCTTGAAACAAGAGACATTCAACCTTGTCCTTTATAACTGATCCAATGTGTTCACAGACGTTCAGGTCAGGAGAATTTCCTGGCCATTCTTCATTTCCAAAGAAATCGATCTCATGGTTCCGCAACAACTGTTGAGTGGCTAATGCCTTAAAGCAGGGGGCCTTATCGTGCAGAAGTGTGACCTGATCGACATCCATAACATTGTTTGGGTTTCTTAGAAAAGGAATGACATACTAGGATAGAATAATATCATGAAAATACTGTCCATCCCAACTCTGACCATTTGGCTTCAGCACTCACATGAGCTTCTTTGCAGCGAACAAAACAAACACACAACACAGTCTGGACTTTTTAATAATTCGCGATAATGTTCATTGTCATCGATTTCAACTGGTGTTGTGGCCCACACTCGATCATTTTGGTAGTTAGGCCGATGTGTTACGTAAACAAAAAATTCATCGGAGACAGTTAAATGCTTGAAATCATCCACATCCCAATCTTCAAGATATGGGCAAACCACATTCTGTCATCGATGTTGAGTTTTTCTTGGCTTTGGAAGTTCATGCCAAGGCTTTAAACCTTGCCTATGACGGTACAGTCGAGTGATCTCACCACTAACGATCTTTCCTCTCAACACTTCGATCTCTCTAGAAAGTTTAGCACAGCTGTTTTTCCGCTTACGCGTACCGCTTTCAATGATTTTCCTTTGTTTCCTGAGAGAGTGGCAAATTTGGGCGCCCAGATTTGGTTGTATCCATTTCACTTCATCCAAAGTTTTATTCCAATTTCTTTTGACGAAGTCCTCACTTCTTCGCAACTTTTTGGCAACCCATGAACGTGTTATAAAGGTGGCTCCAGCATCACGAGCTTCCCGAAATGTTATTGCTCGTATGCGGTCTATCACACGTTGCCTCTCCGAATCACCAATTAACTGAGAAGCCATTATATTATCACTTTATCAGCTAGAGTAATTTTAATACCTGCAATAAATAAAGAATTTTATATATTTTTATAATCACTAAAAACTATTTCGATATAAGTAAACATATAAGCTGCAAATGGGGGGGCTAAGGTTTTTTGGAACCCCTTACTACGATATAGAAACATACACGAACGCTGAAACGAAAGAGGTTATTCCACATTTATTCTTAAGTCAGATTATCTGTGATGAGTGCATGAAGATTGAGTGTGATGAGTGTCTCAAATGTGGTAAACGGACAAACGTTTTTAAAACGATCGCACACGACAGCCCTGTGAAACTCTTTGTATCCTACATTGTCAAATTAGCGGACAAGTTCAAAAAAATAACTATATTCTTGCCCATAACGGGGCCAAATTTGATACACAGTTCCTTTATGAGGAGTTGCTTGAACATGAGTCGTCTACGATATTTACAGGTGATCCCTTGAAAAGAGGCAACAAACTAATACAGATGCAGATAAGAGGTAATGTACAGTTTAAAGACACCCTGCTGTTCACACCTTGTAAATTAGCAAAGCTACTCAAGGTCATGAGGGTAGCCGCTGAAGTTTCAAAAGGGTATTTCCCTTAGACATTCCTCATTAGCGAAACTTTAAATTATGTAGGACTACCTCCACCCAAACATTACTTTAACTACACCAATATGAGTGATAGTAAGCGTGAAGATTTTGACCGTACTTCAATAGTTTTAATGAAAATAGTCCATACAATATAGCTGATGAATGCGAACGTTATTGCGGTAATGATGTGTGCGTGCTTAGAATATGTTTCCAGGCCTTCAGAAGGCTATACATAGCCCGTTTCAAATGCGATCCGCTGCAAGTTGCAACCACGATCGCCTCATTATGCTTTACGGTGTTCAAGAATAACTTCATGCCTAAAGACACCTTAGCCGTCATTCACAGAAACAATCCCCGCATTTATGGGAACAAGGCTATTTACTGGCTCCTACACCTACAGCTACAGACCGGGGTATACAGAAAACACGCCCGCAACACCATTAAGGTCAATGATCGTGTTGTTTGGGTTGATGGACTAAGTTAGGATACGATCACTGGTGAGAAGACTGTGTACTCCTTTAACGGCTGCTTGTGGCACGGATGCCCATGCCCTGAGCGTGCCGTCACAGGGGACCTCCATGGAAGATCCCCTGCCGAAAGCCTCGCATGGACCCGTAAACGCGATCAATTTATAGGCTCCCAGTTCACTCACAAGTTCGTGTGGGAGCATGAGTATGATGCATGGATGGAAACAGATGAACAGTACTGTGAAGAAATAAGGGCCATCAAACGTTCAATGGTGTTGGATCCTCTCAAATGCGGCGATAGCTTATTTGGAGGGTGTACAAACCCTTTCAAAATATACTTTCCGCCTACGGAGGGCGTGAAACTCCATTACTCGACAATCCTCCATGGAGGAGTTCTCAGCTAACTTGAGTGGGCGCTACTTTGGACTCTCTTTTGTAGACGTGCTTCCCCCTCGCGATTTATGGATGCCTATCTTACGCGTCGTTATAGATCACAAGCTCATGCTTCCCCTGTGCGTGAAGTGCGCAGAGGAGAACGACGGTGATTGTAATCATACAACCAACCAACGTAAGATGAGAGGTGTGTATACAAGCCCTGAGATGGACCTATCCGTTCGCCATGGGTACAGAATATTGAGCATACATGAGGTGTAGAGGTTTCAGATGCTACCCAACCTTTCACGCCATACAGTATATAAATGCTTTTTTGAAGGATAAGGTAGAAACATCGGGATATCCGAGAGGAGTTGATACCGAAGATGAAAAAACGGCTTATATTCAGCGTTACCGTGCCCATGAAGGTATACAGCTTGACCGTTCCCAAATTGTTAAGAATCCTGGCAAGCGCTTTAGTCCAAAGTTTTGTCTAAACAGTCTTTGGGGGAAATTTGCACAGAATACTGGCAAAGGGAACGTTCATTTGGCACAAAGTTACAGTGAAGTCTGGGATTATGTCAATGCTACCGATAAAGAGGTTATGGAGATCGTGAATGTAGGTAATACTTACATAATAAAGTACAACATCACCGAACTGGCTACAGATACCTCACGTGTTACAAACATACTTGTAGCCAGTTTCACAACGGCCTACGCCCTCATCAAGGTTTAGAACTACTGCACACTCTTGGGCGTAGGGTGCTGTACACTGACACAGATAGCGTGATATTCACAGCGAGGGAGGGTGAATACATGCCTGCTATTGGAGAATTCCTCGGAGAGTTAACTGACGGGATCAAGGATGAATATGGTGATGGTGCATACGCTGGCTCATTTGTATGAACAGGGCCAAAAACTTATGGGGTTTGGGTGAGGGTGGGAAAGGATATGAAATATATCGTGAAGGCTAAGGGTATCACGCTTAACCATGGGAACCGTCGAGTCTTTGAAGGATCTAGTGTGCTTGGAAGATGAGGGCGATCAACCACCCCAACTGAGTGTGTGGACCCACAATTTTCGGGCGCAGAAACCTGGTGTGTGAAGGAACTTAGGGGCACGAAGGTATGCTGTAACACCTATAGGAAACGTTACCTGGTGCCTGATACCTATGAAACTGTACCCTTTGAATACCTTAATCCTTGATGGTATTTATATATATGTGTATTGTTAACGATATGTTTAATTATTACATATATTTGCTTTTATTAAGGTTTAATTTCCTCCTTTGCGTGTGAGTGTGTACACATTCCTAAGCTCCGCCCACTGTAAGATCGGCCACGTGACTCCTGTCACTACCTGAGCATATCTCTATCCCTGCCAGCTCAGTTGGCCTCTGCAAACCCTTGAGCTCAGACGTGTATTTTCTCGCGTAGACGAAAAGTAGTGATGGCTAAGTTTGATATTGCGTGTTTGACGTTTATGAAGTGGTATTTGGTAAATCGGAAGATGTAGTGCATACTGAAAGACTGCCTACCCCCCCTTCCTTTGAGATGTTTAAGGATACATTGAATAGCGCGAGGGAACAAGATGTTCAAATACTCTCTGGATATTCTGGCGAGAGTATTGCCGGATTTCGCAGCACAAACGATGTGATGGACTACGTTGTAGGGCTAAATTGTATAAAAGCGTACATATACCGTGAAGTGAAAGAAACAACGCTTGCAGAAGAGAAGCAACGGTATGGATAATGTGTCTTGTTGATGAGTGGTACAGGCGGTATTATGTCATGCTGCATCATGCCGAATACGCGTACCCTGCGGCGGAGAACATAAACCTTGTCATCATGCACTCGCTAAAGTACTTTTACCACTACATTCATATAGATCACGACGAGGTTCGAAGTGAAATTGTGGCTAAAGGCCTGAGTGAGTTTTTGATAGAATTTAGAGACGAGTATCGATTGTTAAACGCAAAGGAAAAAATATGGTAATATGTTTCTCTCAAATAGTGCACCGGTTTGTGAATAAAATGTGCTTAGTTCGTGAAATTCCCCCGAAGTGAAAATGCCTGTTGCCTGTTCTGGGGAGTGGAAGCGATAAAACATTGAAACCGATATTGCTTCATGTATCGGAAAATTTCTCAAAACACTTACCCAGTATAATGGGATACGATTATTCACGTCGGAAAAAACCCGTACACGATTCAACAGTTTATGGTGTGGCTCGCTTCCCCCGTCGAGCCGAGCCGCCCACCCGTGTACCTCACTCCTCCATACCTGAAACACACGAGTTCGAACAAACCCGTACACGTTTAACCCGTGTGACTCGCTCCTCCCGTCGAACCGATCCGCCCACCCGTGGCTCATAGTCATCTCAGAGCTTGAACCGACTGGACGTGCACTCCTCAAATACGATGGAACTTCCTTTGAGAAGCATTCTTAACGTCTCGTACGATGTATCCGTGACGAAATCATTGCGCGTGTTCAGGCGTGAAACCGATACCATTAACTATGTACTTGAAACGATTTGCAGGTAAGCAAACAAACGTAATATTATTTATTTAAGTGTTGAGGGGAGGAATAGACTCTTCGTGATAGTTGAGAATTGGGATGAGGATCGTTATAAGATACCTGCAGGTGTAGGTACAAGAAGAGAACAGATTAGTGATGCCCACTCATATGTCGTTGTTTGTACGTTGTGTATAAATAACGATCAGCCATGCATTGGTATACGACTGATGTGGAAGAATGAATCTGATAATAACGTTCTTGTCCCTACGCGAAACCGATTCATCCTCGACAGAATGTTTGAAATCGTCGGATTCCGCAAGCTGAAGCCTATATTAGACGCTCGTGTTACGGATATGATTTATTTTGACACGGTTCTTGAATACGCATACACCGCTCTGCTCGACGAATTTATCGAATGTAGGAATGAACAAGACGAGAATGGTCTAGAGCTGGATGCTTATTTAAAAGGTTTCGACTCTTCGAAATATCCCGAACTTTGGTACAAAGGACTTGAGCGGCACAGGGCAGAGCTCGCCAACACTGTTCACCGTGAAGAGTTGTATCTCTATATAATGAGTAGCTGTCGTTACGACTTAGAAGATTATTTCAATTGTCGCTATGCAGAGTGAAGAAGAGTTCACGATTGAAAAGCTCGGTCGGTGAGAAAAATCCCTCCATTGGAAATGAGTATTTATAAACTTGTATTTAATAATGACGTGATAGCTAACGATTCTCTCTTTGTGCGTGTTTTTGATTGTATTCTAGCTGTGTTTAAAGATATCTTCCCACCCGAATGTAAAGTGGGCACAAAAATAGTATTGAACGATATGAAGGCTATTTATATTGAGTATAGGTATCCATATAATTTGAGCGGTGAAATAATGTTAAGCCTTATTTACCGCGTAATGCAAAGCAATAATGATGTGACTGTAGACCCGATTACGTGTGAGTTTAGTGTTTTGCGCAGTAGAACATAACGTATTTTGATGTATATTTATTTTCAATATATTTAATTATTTAATACAATTGTGTATATATATATTTATATATATTTTTTCCTGTACTAATATGTTGATGATTATACTCCATCGTTTTGTATATTATTATTTTCAACATATTTAATATTATTATTTTTAATATATTTAAATATTTAATATAACTGTGTATATATATATATATACAGTGCCCGCGAAAAGTATCCGATCACCCTTGAAATTTGTATTTTTTACATAAAAAACAATGTTTAAATGTATACTAACCTTATATTAGTATTTTGTCATCTGTCCTTTGGTTTGGATGACTTGTTCTAGACGTTTTGGCATGGATTTAATCAAGTTTTGACAAACTTCCACTGATATTTCCTTGCACCATACCTTTTTGATGGCCTCTTGTAATTTTTTGACTGAGCCAGTGTCGTGGCATTCAACCTTATTTTTTATTATTAGCCACAGATTTTCTATCGGATTGAGATCTGGACTATTACCAGGCCAATCCAAAATATCAAATTTATTGTCAGTAATCCATTTTGTCACTATTTTGGCCCTGTGACATGGTGCACCATCATGCATGTATGTTTTTGTCCTTTGGATTGCCATTGCCATTAGAAGTTTATCCTGTAGCATTGCTAAATACCGTGCACCATTCATAGTTGTGTTCTTCGGAAGAAAATATAAGTTTCCACGCCCATAGTAACCGAAACAACCCAAACCATCACACTTGGAGGTGTTCATTGTCTTTAGGGTGTATTTAGGGTCCATCCTATTTGAGCCAATAGGCCGGCGAACCTTTTTTGGACAACTTCTGAATGTCAAAAATGTCGACTCATCGCTAAATAAAACTTCTTCCAGTCATCAACAGTCCAATGAATGTATTTTTTACAAAATGCGACACGTTTTTTACGCATTTTTTCATTAATGAACGGTTTCTTAGCAGCATGGCGAGATGGTAATCCGAGTTCTTTTTGGAGCCGCTCCTGGATAGTTCGTCAGAAAACACCAGATAAAAATTATTCATATAAATTTTATTTCTTTCGCAGTTATTGTTGGGTTTTTCAATACTAAACGTTTCATAAGTTTGTCTGTTCGCGAATTTGTTTTTCTCGGTCTGCCAGATCGTTTTTTAGGGACTGGCGTGGTTAGGCCACCATTGTTCTTAGCCCGTGAAACCCATAAATTAACGGTACTTTGGTATATGTTTAATTCCTTAGCTATCTGTCTCTGTGATTCCCACATGCATGCAAAGCAACAATAGCACCTCGACAATCACTCTTAAGTTGTTTTTTAGCACACATTATATATAAATTTTATTTACACCACTTTCTGTAAAAAAAAAAAAATATCAAGAAATTTACACAAACAGTGAAATCTGACAAATTTGAGACACAGCCACCCGCAACAAAGGCTACCAGAACACTAATTTGAGAATGCGTTGGATAGCTCTCATATCAGCGAGCAACCTCAAAGTTACCAGATGTCGCTAGAACAAATAGAAAGTGAATTACGTGTCTCTGAATATCAAGGGAAAATATTGTATTTCTTGAGTGATCGGATACTTTTCGCGGGCACTGTATATATATATATATATATATAATTATATATATATATATATATATATATTTCTCCTGTACTGTTATACTGATGGTTATACCCATCGTTTTGTATATTATTAGATTATATATATATATATATATATATTATATATATATATATATATATATATAATATATATATATTCCTCGTTCGTATTTCTTATAGTATTATTCATTTTTATTGCATATATTCCATCGTTTGATTGTAAATTTATTTTCTATATATGTCGTGAAATTGATTCCAATAATTTGTCTAAAAAACAGAAGATGTAATGGTGTTTTATTTTAATCCTTTTGGTTGTAAACGATATTATTATTTAATTATACCAAATGGCTGCCTTCTAAAACGGCTGACGGATTTCTAAGCCAACTGTCAAAAATATCTGAATAGCGCAATCTGGTAGTTGAAAGGCTAATATATACTCCTGCCTTCTAGGTCTTCTACGTGAACTAGCTGGTTAAGCCAACTTGATGATTAAGCCAACTGGCGGATTATGCCAACTGGCGGAAAGCCAACTGTTGAGAATATATGCTTTAATTAATTGAATAGCACAATCTGGCAACTCAACCCTAATAATATACACCTGAACAGGTCATTTACTCCTTCTAAGAAGCCTTCTAAGCCAACTGGCTGATCAGGACCTTATAATTCAGCGGGCGCTCGGTTGAACTCTCAATATGCGTCTGGGAGGAGCCAGGCGAACACTCCTCTCTCCTCCTTTCTCTCTTAGGTTAGGTATACCCCTTTAGTGGGTGAGGCCGTCCCACATTCTCCCCCAAAGTGGTTAGGTGGACTCCCCCAGTTTGCTGGGGAGTTCCCCTTCATTGCAAGTTGGGGGATAAACCCCCCTTGTTGCATAACTTCTTGCAACATCCCCCCCTTTGCAACATTGATCAACATTTGCAATTGCATTTCACTCTCTCCTTTTGCGGTCATACTACTCAAAATTACTATAAAACATCTAGGAATATTAAAACAACAGAAACCTTGTAGACCAGTGTAACTGTTAACATTAGCCGAAAAGCGTATCATGCTATGATCACTATTACTTAAATTTTCTCCGTCATCTACTGAACTAAATTTTCATTAGTAGTCTCCTAATATTTTTGGAAAAGGAAATTATTTTGTAAATAATTCACCCGTCTGCATGAAAATCGATTTCTTTATTTTGAGTTGTGATTCTGAAGCAGTTCGTTGCGCTGAATTCAAAATGCTACCAGTTTTTTTCTATCACCCACAGTTTTAAAGTTATTAGCAAAACAATTTTGGGGCGTTTTATAATTTTTTACCTTTTTCATCTTTAATTAATTTCGTTTTTTCATATTTTTCAGATAGATAATTCTAACATTACGTCTTTAAAATTTTAATAATGGCTTCTAGAGGATGTACCCATAGTCCAAACATATTTGGTTATATTTGTGGTCGGTATGTTGTTGTAAAACAAAGGACAAATGTAACGACCTTTATTAAGAGAGCTTATCATGCTTATTTTGGAATTAAATTAGGAGATCAAGACAAAAGTTGGGCTCCACACAAGGTTTGTCTTACGTGTGTTGCGGCACTAAGGAATTGGAGCAAAGGTAAAAAGAAAAGTTTGCCATTTGGGATCCCGATGGTATGGCGCGAGCCTAGAAACCATACCGACGACTGCTACTTCTGTTCTTGCAATGTTAAAGGTTACAATGCAAAGAATAAAGAGAGCCTTCAATACCCAAGTCTTCCATCTGCAATAAGGCCGGTACCCCATGGTCCAGAAGTTCCTATTCCCCGCTCACCCGAGAGTCTGGATCAATACAATTCAGATTCTGATTCAGCTCCAAATCCAGACAATGATGATGTTTATGAACAGCCAACAGCTGACCGAGATCCTCCTAAACCATTAACCCAAGCCGAACTAAATGACTTAGTCAGGGATTTGAATCTGCCTAAGTACTCTGCAGAACTTTTGGGGTCTAGATTGCAGGAGAACAATTTATTGGCATCCGACACATACTTCGCTTGGTACAGAAATCGTGAGAAAGACTTCGTGCCTTTTTTCGAAGAAGATGGTCCCTTGTATTTTGCAAGGACATCACAGGATTAGTGTGCAAGCTAGGCATCGAATACCAAACCAGTGACTGGAGGTTGTTTATAGATTCCTCTAAAACCAGTCTAAAAGGAGTGTTACTGCACAACGGTAACAAATATGCATCAATCCCAGTGGCCCATTCTACTCATTTAAAAGAGACATATGATAACATGAAACTGCTTCTGGAAAAAATTCAGTATCAAAATCACAGATGGATATTGTGTGGGGATCTCAAAGTCATTTGCATGTTACTTGGGCAGCAATCAGGATACACTAAGATGCCATGTTTCATCTACGAATGGGATAGTCGAGCATGTGACCAGCACTGGAAGAGGAAAACGTAGCCTCCTAGAGAGAATCTTACCCCAGGATCAAAGAACATTTTACATGAACATCTAGTTGAACCAAATAAAATCCTCCTACCACCTTTGCACATTAAGTTAGGCTTGATGAAGCAGTATGTCAAAGTATTGAATAGAGAAGGTGAGTGTTTCAAGTACATTTGTTCAAAATATCCAAAGATTAGCTACGAGAAAATAAAGGAAGGTGTTTTTATAGGTCCTCAGATTAGAAAGTTATTGACAGACGATCATTTCCTGAACACAATGACCAATAAAGAAAAAGAAGCATGTCTTGGTTTCAAAGATGTTGAAAACTTCTTGGGAAACTACAAAAGCCAAAATTATGAAAGACTGGTGGAAAATATGCTTAAAAGGTTTTGCGCCTTAGGCTGCAACATGAGCATGAAAGTTCACTTCTTATTTTCGCATCTTGACCGTTTTCCCGAAAATCTCGGAGATGTCAGTGAGGAGCAAGGGGAACGATTTCACCAGGACATCAAAACCATGGAAAGAAGATATCAAGGAAGATGGCATACAAATATGATGGTGGATTACTGCTGGTGTCTGCAACGAGATCAGCCTAACGCACAGCATAAGAAAACATCAAAGAAGCGCTAGTTTAGTCGTCATTAGTCAGATCTACCTTCGTAGTCTTAAGTCTTTGGAATAAGTCCTGAAATGTTTGCAAGTGAAGAAGGTAAATATATTTTGTTTCTTTCAGTTATTTTTTTATTCTTTCATAAGCAAGCAATATGCTTGTCCAAGAGCTAGGAGCTATTTAATTCTGCTTTAATTAGGTTTTACTCTATCACCTAAAGATTTCGTGCTACAAGGGGTGTTGTAATACCTCATCTGTCCCCAAATGTTAACCACCCATTGATGGGAGGGGAGAGAGTATTTTGCTGGGAACGGGACTGGTTGTTATATATATTTACCCTACATTATTATGTAAGCGTTACTGTAGTCTATAACAACAAAATTTATGGTTTAGCATGTGCAATCCAATGTTGGTCTCGATAAAATGGTTCACATTTGGGATAAATGGGGGATTTATGACACACCCTGTAGCAAGAAAATCAAACGTGATAGGGAAAAACTAACTATATGTTTGAGATCAGCGCACTCAAATTATATAGAATCACCAACTAGTTTGTAAAAATCGATCGGACAAGTTTTCAAATGTGTACTGGTGTAATCTATTTAACATTTACCTTCAGCATCACTGTTTAAGATACTATAATTAACTTTGGGCAGTTAAAGTCCCAAACTACAGTATACTTGATTCCTCATTTGTGACTACTGTACATCAAAACTCATACAGTTCAATGTTTAATGATATTCTCTGTAGAGGAGGCCCATATACAATCCTAAAATTAAAGACGATATTATTTGAACTAACTTCTGAAATAATTACAGTATATCTAATTGATATCTAAAATTAAGACGCTTTTGAACTGGCCCAAGATAATCTCTACAATATAGTAAAACAACCCTGCTTATTCTCGTTTCTATCTTTATTAAAAAGTTTTTAGCCTTTTAATATGATATTCGCCTGTAACCATGCTTCATTTATTGTACTAACGTCACAATTCAATTTTCAACAACAATTAAAGCTTTTAACTCGTTAAACGTATTACGTACACTTCTCGCGTTAAACACAATAATCTTAAACAATAATCCTGCCGTTAACGAGTCGTATTACTTAAACGTGAAAGAACTATTTCCTCCTGCCAACGTCAAGCGTAACTTCTACTCGTACTCACTTTTTATCAATGAAAATCCTGAGTCGCATATTACCTATTCTTTTAAGTTAATACAGGAGTATGATTGCATTTAAGGAGACAGAAATGATTCGATTTCAGAATTTCCCCCTGGAGTTCCCCACGTCCGTTTATGAGTTACATTTACGAAAAATTATGGTGTGATTATGTCACTCGATCCTCGCGTCCTTTTATAAAGTGTATTTGAGGCGGGTAGGGGTAGGTTAGGTTAAACTAACCTAAGGTTAAACTAATATAACCTAAGGTTAAACTAACATAACCTAAGGTTAGGTTAAGATAGACTTCATAAACGTTTATGAGTTATATTTAAGGGTGGCGTAGACTACTGGGGGATGGCGTAACCACAAATGGGTCCCAAGGGCGACACATGGAACGCAGACTAAGCTCGCTCACGCGTACCACCGCACAACTACGCTCACGCATCGTACATACACCGCGCCAACACGCCGACACACTCACTTTTTTGAGGTGTTTATGGATCAGCTAATTAAAGATGAAGAGGTGGCTTGTTTGTGCATGCAGGGAACATCACTCTCATGCGCCAGGCTTCTGTGCCAGGCTTCGGTGGTGTAGTGATTAGTGTCACTGACTACGAATCCATTAGCTCTGGGATGAGGACTCAGTGACGGCAGGCGACGCGCAGCAAAACCCAGCTGTTCATATTTCCCCACAATATAAAAATTTCTTGGAAGATAAAAGGGTGCCCTAAGTAGCCTAGTGGTTAAGACGCTGGGCTGCTGGTGGGGCGAGGTTCGGATTCCACGTTAAACTGTAGGTCTAAGGTGGAGTGACAAGCTTGACTTTCAACAGATGAACAATTCGGGTGGAAGCTAAACCAAGGTTAACGAAGGTTATGTAACTTTTTTTTTGCTTCCACCCAAATTGTTCATTCGGACAAAGGTCAAGCTTGTCACTCCACCTTAGAGCTATAGCAGTGGTTCTTAACCAGGGGGGTGCGCCCCCCTAGAAACAGGAATTTCTCTAATTGTATTTGTTATTCTCTTAACGAGAGCATGGGCTAATATTGAGAAGTTATTGAGAATGTTATTTTGATTGAAGGGGGGCGTGGAGGGAAGGACCAATTCCTAGAGGGGGCATGGTAGTAAAAAGGTTAAGAACCACTGAGCTATAGTTTAACGTGGAATCCGAACCACGTCCCACCTGCAGCCCTGCGTCTTAGCCACTAGGCTACCCAGGGTACCCATTTATCTACCAACCAAATGTTTCTTTAATTGTGGTGAAGGATGAACAGTTGTGGTTTGCTGCGCGCCGCCTGGTGTCACCTGGTCTCGATCCCGGGGCCTAAGAATTCGTACTCACGACGCTAATCACTATACCACCGAGTGGCATATATATGAGGCGTCGCCAGTACAAAGTGCGAACTCACCAAACCAGTTTTGAGATAGATGTGTTTAAACTTTGTGACTACTGTGAACGAAGGGGACATAGCGGAAAATACCTACATTTTGAGCGTACGAGTAGTGCATTTGACTATACCAGTTTGCCTATGGACAGGGGATGGGTGAAAAATTCATTTGTAAAAGAATCGCAAAATCGCCAATGAGTAGGGTGTGCCCTCGTACTCGTGACGCCTCATATACTCTATATATATATATATATATATATATATATATATATATATATATATATATATCGGCGGACGATAATGTTTTCTTCTTCGTTTCTTCTTCACCTTCGACTGTTTAAGGCATTCTCAGTATGTCGCTTCCTTGCACCGACAATGAAGTTTATCCTGCTTACGTTCACGGTTCTTCTTTTCAAACTTTACTTTATCTGACTGCGAGTTAAGGAAAACAATTCATACCTTCGCTCAATGGCGTCCTCTCCCTCAGTTCTTTGAGAGAATGGAATGCTTCTCTCATGGAAGGATATAAATGACGAGTTACCTTACCCGTAAACGGGAAGCAGAAATAATAGAAATAAAAGAAACACCAACAGAGGAAACAGAGACACAAAACCAAATCCAAAGATTTCAAGCAAAGGGCATTAGCAGCAATAGGAAAAAACAAGTAGACAATAAAGAAATCATATTGAAACCACCAAAAACAAAGGCCCCAAGTAAAAATGGGGAAGAAGCTATATGTAAATAATATGTGAAAGGAATTTGCAGATATAAGGGAGGAGAATGTATTTATGAATACACTCCTGTGTGCAACTACTTCTACAATAATGGTCACTGCAAATTTGGTGTAAAATGCAAATTCTACCATCCGGACATTTGCAAGACCAATGCGACATATGGAACCTCCCAGTACGGGAGAAAATAAGTGCTACTACCATCATCTCCCGACAAGTTCAAAGGGCAAAGGACAAGTTTCAAATGACAACAAGAGGAATGTAAAAAAAAAAATATGCACCCAAATAGCAAACAAAACACAAATAGCACAAGATTTTTTCAACATTTCGGACACAATACGGCTGCTAAGACTTGTACAGCACATGCAGCTGACAGAGCTGGGAACCCTCGAGCAGGACCGCTTCATGGCAAGAAGCTACCAGAACAGGCAGGAGGGAACGGATCCATCTCGGAGGACCACAAGGCTACAAAACACGCGAAACCAAAGGACAACGAACTTAAAATGCACAAGAGGCAGGGCCGGACTTTCACCTGCTGAGGCCCTAAGCTATATGAAATTTGAGGCCCTTCTCTAAAAAAATTCGGGTAAAAAAATTTAAAATAATGTCATTATTACTATAATTATTATTTTTTATATTAATGTTAATAATAAAGAAAAAATAATATATATATATATAATTTTTGATGAATTAGTGTTAAAGAATAAAAACTAATGATAAAATAAAAATGTATTTAAAAAAATGAGGCCCCCGAGGGTGTGTGGCCCTAAGCTATAGCTTATTTAGCTTATAGGTAAGTCCATCACTGAGTCAAGAGGCAATGCAAAACAAAGAACATAAACATTGTCACGGCCGTTTCCTGGCATAAGCAGATTAAGCAGCCGTTTACGGCCCCTAGAAAGTAACGTAGTTCATTTCCGCATTTTTTTAGATATCGACTTTGGACTAGTCGAGATAGTCAGGGCTTAATATGTAATAACTGAAAAAATTTCAGATCCCTAGCTTTAACCGTTTTTTGAGGAAACCGTTTCAAAAATCGTCAAAAAATCGTACCGAAAAAATCGCATTTTCGCAATTTTCGGCCGAAAAAATCATGCTATTTTCATAAAAAAATCCTGAAAAAAGTTACAATTTTATTGAAAAAAGTAAAAAAAAACATGTACAGAGTCAAATAGACACATTTAGATCCCAAGATCATCATAATTTTCACTGTAAGAGCCCTTAGAAGCAAAGGAAGGCCTCATCTGGCGGCTTAGGGCTTTGGCCAGAATGTGTTTGTGCCTTGATTCGAGTCCATAAACAGTATGGGAAGCTTCAGATGTCAGCTTCACGGCCCTTTCAACACACTGAGAATGTGAAGGCAGATCAGGCAGCTCCAGCTTGGTGCCATTCAGCAATGCTTCTTGAAGCTCCTGGTCAGAAAAGTCTTCTGTGAGAGCAGGTTCACAGATGCCACTTTGAGAAAGGTTGATTAGTTCTGACCAGTGGGTAGCTTCAATGTTGATGGCTGTGATCTTCTTCAGCCTCTTCTTGGCTGGCTTCCCACTTCTGAAAGAATAATAATTAATTATTTTTTATTCCAGTTTAAGATTTAATCCCTATTAGTCTCAGAATTGCTGATTTAATTTAACTTAAATTAAAAAAAAAAAAACCCGAGTTCTATAAATCCCCATAATCGAATTTTTTTTCAGAAAGAAGGTAAGATTATTTCCATTATCAGAGGGGGGGGGGAATTGGGATAAGAAAATGTGAAAAAAAATTCGATTATGGGGATTTATAGAACTCGGGCCTTTTTTTTATTAAATAAATCCCCATAATCAAATTTTTTTTCACATTTTTTTAAATTAATAAATGCTTACCTGATGGACAGAATTTTCTTGAGAGCAGCTTCTCTCACTTCCAAGTCATCAGACTTCATCATGGAGTACAGCACATTCTCGGGCAGCAAGGCAAAAGCATTGTACTTCAGGTTCTTGAAAGCAACACCCTGGATTTCTTCAGACTGCTGCTTGATCCTCTGGATCATGTTGAAGATGTACAGCTGCTGATTGTGGAACTTGCTGTCCCTTTTGATCTCAAACCAACTGACTGCATACACTTCCACAATGAACTTGATGGCCTGGTAAAGCTTATCCTGTAGTTCTGGAGGGTAAGCACCTCTGGTCCACAGACACATCAATCTAATTGCCAAAGTCAACCATCTTGCATGGTTTAATGGTCCAATTTTCCAGGCAGCAAATCTTGGGTTGACTTTGCCCCTGGAAATTCCAAGCACATACTCCAAAAGAAGCCTCTGGTCGCTACTGAGATCATTCAGTGTCTCCTCAGCAAATTCCATGTCATCCAGGGGGCCACTGATTTGGTGAATTCCACTTGTGGCAGATCTTGGTAGTCAATTTCAGAGTTTTCCCAGCGGACCAGTGAAAGCAGTGGGACTTTTGGTACTGCCATCAAGATGCTTGAAAACAGCTCTGAAAGGAAGCTCATTCTGATGGAGTGAACAGCCAATGGTGTGCAATTTCCGCTCAATTTTATTTTCCAGAGCTGTTACAAGGCCTCCCTCCCAGCCAGTGTTTGTATTTGTGTTGTCAAGGAGGACAGCTTTCAGGGTATGAACACTGTTAAACTCCTCCAAGACACTAGCAACTTCTTCACCAAGAAGAACTCCAGTCGCACCTTTAATTGGGATGACTCTGTGAGTAAGATATGTTCCACTTTCAGTTCCCGGCTCCTTTGTGAAAGTCAAATGGTGCTCTTGTCCCTTTCCTTTCTTCAGCTTAGTCTCCCCATTTTCATCCTTAACTTCTCTGTACAGCAAAGTGTCCTTGTCAACTTTCCCATCAACCCCAATACAGACTAACTTTTCCAGACCCTCATTGTGCTTTTCATCACTTTTCACTTTCATTCTAGCTTTTTCCCTGTCCATTTTCGATTTATCAACTATTATCTGTTTCACATCAAGGCCAGGCTTAAGCAGGTCCATAGCTTGTAAGTCCAGGAGGAAGGCATTAGCAAGACTTGCCCCAAGATTGGAAGAAACATCACCCCTGATCAGTTCCATGGCATATCTGGGGGTTTTCAAAAAGCTGTAACCTACACTTGGGTGCCTCCTTGGCTTGAACTCTTCAGCTTCACCACCAGATGGCTGAAATGAAAATAAAAAATAAATTACTAAAGCGAAAATGGGGGAAAATAGGGGAAAAAGTAGGGAAAAATATGGGTAAAAATCGACGAAAATGGGCGGAAATAAGAATAAATTACTTAAACGAAAATGGGGGGAAAAAGTGGGAAAATAGGGGGAAAAATGGGTAAAAATTCAGGTAAAAAGTCGGCGAAAAAAAGAATAAATTACTAAAGCGAAAATGGGGGAAAAAGGGGGGAAATAGGGAAAAAAGTAGGGATAAATTTGGGTAAAAATGGGATAAGATATAAGAAAAATATATATTACCTCTCCTGATTCTCCTGAGCTGGATTCAAAAGAAATATCTTGTGAAGGTGTGGAGGCAAAAGTGGCCAAATCCACTTCCTGCTGCTGTTGAATCTGGCTCTGTAATCTTTCTGCTTCAGCTGCAGCCCTCTGGTCTCTCTTCACAGCAGCTTTATCCACAGATCCCAGCTGGAAAGAGCCCTTGGGTCCTATTTTGGCCCTCTGATCTCTCAAGTATTCCCTCTCCTCTACTGGAACCTGAAATATTAAAGTATATTAAATAGCGGATCTAAAATAAGAGAAAATCCTGAAAAAAAATTGATTATTAATTTCTATTACCAGGGGGGGGGGGAAGGAAGATTACAGGAGGAAAATGCGGATATTTTTCAATTACAAGCATTGAATTTCCTTCCATTTAAAAGGCACCTAATCGCACTAAGTTAGGCCAGTTAAAAGTTAAAAAATAATAGCATTACCTTCTTACTGGGAGGACAAGTGCAGATTATGTGCTGTGTTTGACAATTTTCTTTCTTGCACTTCACAGCATTGTCATCACAGGGACGAACAGGTAGCTTACAGGTGCAAGCAGAAATGTCAAAAAGTTTATCCAGCTTTTCCTCCAGATTCTGCTCCTGGACTGTAGAAAGAGATTTCCTGTTTATCTCTTTTGCTTTCTTGAAGCACACTTTATCCACCAATTTCACTACATAATATTCCTCATACAGGGCAGCCGCGGGTTCACTGCCTGCCAGATCTCAATCACATCCTTTGCTATCATTTTAGCAATATCATAGTCTTTCAAGTCCGGGTGGCTGTTTTGGAGGAAATAACTGTACTGAATAACTTGGCGGAGGGTAGGAGGCTCTGTTTTATCCAAAGGGGAAGGCTGGCCACTGAATTTTTTGGCACTATCACTTCGAGTTAACACTGCAGACTTCCGTTTTTTACCCATTTTTATGAAATATCTGAAAATAAACACAATTAAATGAACGCATCATAAAATAACTTAATTTAATACACATTTTATAGGTAAATATCATTAAAAAATACAAAATAATACACTAATAAACATCTATAATGCATTTACAATAAGTTTCAAGCATCGTTTTGTTAAAAAAGCCGAATTTTAATTGATTATTTTGATGAAATAAGGTCCGATATTTTGTTTGTTTACATTGCGCGAATGCCGCGCGCGCGATTTTACGCGTAAAATTCGGCAATTTTACAACTTAAAAATAATTAACAATCCTCAAAAAATACAATCATTTTCACAAATATGAGTTGGTGCAACGTTTTTTATACATTAATACCTTTCTATCTAGACTAGTCCAAGATCACAGTTCCAAATCAACCTACCTTACTAGACAGGCTCCCAGGTCATCATAGCTCAGTGGGTAAGAATAGGAATATAGCTGAAGTTATTATTAATATTATTGTTATTATTATTATCCTTATTATTATTATTATTATTATTATTATTATTATTATTATTGTCGTATTAATTAAAGTTTTTGTATGAGACAAATGTGATAAAACGGAGACAAACGAAACTTTTTGGTCGTTATGTGTAAATAACTATTGTGAGACCTTATTTCTATATTATTTAACTTTATTCTTACTATATGCTTATACTTTCCTTAATTTTTAATTTTTCTAGTATTGTAAAACATTATTTCACTAATTTACTAATTATTAAGAGATTTTGTAACACTTTAAAACCTCGGATTATTTTCGTTGTTTTCAAGTTTATTAATTCTTTTCTCATCTTTTTCAGATAATGTGAATTTTGTTGGTTAAAACCTAAATGGTTTGATTATTTGAATGTATTTGAGTAACGTTACAATTATAACAATTATCATTATTATTATTATTATTATCATCATTATTATCATGATTATTATCATTTAGCAAATTAGTTGTGGTTAACTAGATGTGACTTCGTGCATCTTGGAAAATGAAACGACATTATCCATCAGGAGCTGGAAAACGGAAAAAGAAGAAAGTAGAGGAGGAGAAGCTTTCCAGTAGAACAGGTGAGATGTGCCACTTGTATATTCTTATGATTACAGTTCAGGCAACTAAGTTAGGTAGACCATCAAGCTAGGCAAGTACTCAGGAATCGTGTAGAGTAAGCTAGTCTCTGTAATATTTATAATATTTCGAAATGTGAAATTTAATGGATCACATCACCTCAAATTCTGTTCACACAGATCAATTATCAAACAAGATAAGAAAGAGTATTTTAGCAAAAATTAACAGAATATGTAATGTTATGTTCTTCTCAGGAGCACTACTGAAATATTTGGAAAAGCTATCCTCAGCAAAGCCTGATGAGCATCATGAGCCAACAGCAGGACCATCCTCTATGCAACCTCAAACACCAGTAGAAGTAGAGCCTGATGAACCAACAAGTGGCCCATCTTCTGTTCAGCTTCAAACACCACACACAGGCATTTCTACTGAGCAACAAGAACCAAGATCTGCTCCACCGGTTGATCCGTATGACTGGCCAGTTGTCCTGTCAGATGCCTTGAAGACAGATCTGGTGTCTCGAGGACCATTTCACATCAGTCCAGATTTCACATTCCCTAAAAGAGAGGATGGTAGAAGCGTTCACCACCATTACATGTACAGAACATTAATTAATGGGGAAAAAATAAAGCGAAGCTGTCTGATGTATTCTAGAAGGAATGATGCTCTTTATTGCTTCTGCTGCAAGTTGTTTTCAAGGAAGTCGTACAAACTAACGACGGATGGACTTTCAGACTGGATAAACGTTGGTTCGCTTCTGAAAGGCCATGAAAATAGTTCAGAACATGCAGATAACATGGCAACATGGAAGGATCTGGAACTGCGGCTAAAAACTGGGAGGACCATTGACCAAACTGAAATGTCATTAATGGAGGTAGAGCGAAGACGCTGGCGAGATGTTCTCACACGTATAATCCAATCACTGGCAGAGAAACCTTGCTTTCACGGGGGGTCTTCCTCTACATTGTACAATCGAGACACTGGCAACTTCTTGAAGGAGGTTGAGCTGCTTGCCAAATTTGATCCAGTGATGAAACAACACATCAGCAGAGTCGAAAGTGGCCAATATAGTCATTCAAGTTACCTAGGAAACATCATTCAAAATGATCATTCAAAATGAGCTCATTGGGTCCATTAGTGGGAAGATTTTGGATGCCATTGTTGCAGAAATAAAACAAGCTAAACATTACTCTCATTTTAGACTGCACTCCAGACATAAGCCACCAAGAACAGATGTCGATTACACTGGCCAACAAAATGAAACTTTTTTTTCTCATCACAAACATGATCACACTTTTCTTAATGCATGTTCCGCGCTGATTCCGAATCTGGTTTATTTTGTTTCTAGCACGTAGAGTTATATAGATACACTGGTTTTGATATTTTTAAGTTTTTGATATTGCTATAAGAAAATTTATGGATGTATAGATCACACTTAGGAATGCTAAACAACAAATACATCATATACTTTATTCAATGTACTTATAAATAAAGAATATATACATTATTTTATTAAAAGCGCTGTGAGTGTGATTTCCTTTTGTAAATTTGGCCTGGATTGTCACGATACAGCATCTAACAATTGTCCGCATCATGCTTTCATTCCAATATCCTTGGTAGCGCTTCTCCATCATCTGAATATCTTGATGGAAGCGCTCTCCTTGCTCGTCACTCACTGCACCAAGGTTTTCAGGAAAGAAATCTAAGTGGGAATGCAGGAAGTGAATATTTAACGACATTCGACACTCCATTTCTTTGAAGGCATCAAGGAGGTTCTTGA
The DNA here is from genome assembly GCA_023014485.1 of Bathynomus jamesi. Lineage (NCBI taxonomy): Eukaryota > Metazoa > Arthropoda > Malacostraca > Isopoda > Cirolanidae > Bathynomus > Bathynomus jamesi. The sequence goes on along the minus strand of JAJOZX010012333.1, from coordinate 52,229 downwards.
CTCCATCCTTATACGCAGGTGACTTGTTGCTTCCAAGAAAGTTTTCACATATCCATTTGTGAATCCTGACTGCATACCCATAAGCATTCCTATAACTTTTAGATCTCCACAAACATTCCATTGATGACTGTCGTATTTGATTGCCTTAAGTAGTATATCCATATTGTCATATGTCTCTTTTAGATGGACGGAATGGGCAATGGGGATGGATGGCATTATATTACCATTATGCAAAAGAACTGCTTTCAGGCTTCTCTGCGACGAATCAATAAAGAGGCGCCACTCAGATGCCACATACGTCTGAGATATGGCTGTAAATAGTCCATTGATGTCATGGCAATAACAGAGAGGACCGTCTACTGAAAAGAATGCTGTTAATTCAAAATTCCGCTTTCGGTAGTAACTAATACGAACATTGTTCTCAAGTAAATTGTTCTCCTTTAGTCTTGAGGGGCGAGAAACTCTGATTTCTCTTTAGACAGCGATAATTCTCTAACAAGATCATTCAACTGTCCTTGGGTTAACTTTTTAGGCTCTAAATGTCTACCTTCAAAAGTGTACTCTGGTTCTGTAGATGGTCCGGAAACGCCAGTTGCACCTTCATCACTTTCCATGTCATCTATGATAGAATCTAGCCTATCACTTTGGGGAATTGGAATGGGCAATGTTTCATCATGTTTTACTGGTCTACGTGCTGAATCCAAGTTTGGATATACAATCTGGGTTTGTTCTTGGCAGAAAACCCCATTAAGTTCACACTACAAAAATAACAGTCTTCATGATGATCTCTCGGCTCCCTCCATATCATAGGTATGGCAAATGGCATTGAAGCTTTCTTTTTGTTAAGCCAATCACGTATTCCATTTGAACAGCCAGAACAGATTTGATGTGGCACCCATGGTTTATCTTGGTCACCTAGATGGCAACCAAAGTATAGCTTGTATATTTTCTTAATGTCGGTTGTAATACTTCGTCGCTGTGTTTTAGTTGTCAACTGGCCGCATACGAAACAGAACTTGTCCGGGTCATTCTTACATTGTCGAGGCATGTTGACTGACCTGAGCAAACTATAAATTCAAAAAAAATGTACACCAACTTGACACAACAAGTTCTTGGACTGGACTGATCTTTTGACACACAAAGCACGGCGTTGTTGCCTGAATCACAATGCTGCTAGACGTAAAAGCTCACACCTGAATTACATAAGATGTATAATTAAGATAATTGAAATAAATAAGATGAATAAACAAAAAAACAATAAAATAAGCACAATCAAATGTTGAAATATTAGTATTTTGACTATTTAAAATGGTTAAATCTGTGTAGTTATATATATGCCTTCATCTTGAAAACTATACGTGCTAGAAAAACTCTGAATGCAGTTTTGGAATCAGCGTGAAAAATGCTATCCAGCCAACACAAATTTTACTCTGATGAAAAATCTTTGTTGACTAGTGTTATTATCAGAACTGTTAAAAAGGGTGAAGTACCACAAATAAAAGAATACTTCTTGGGCTTTCTTGAGGCTTAAGAAAGTACAGGCCTGGGTTTATCAGTTCTGATTCTGAAGAGACTAGATGAACTGAATATTCACAGTGATGTCTGCAGAGGACAGTCAGATGAAAACGGAGCGAACATGAAGGGCAAGAACAAAGGTGTTCAGGCAAGGTTATTAGAGAAGAACTGTCGTGCACTCTATGTTCCATGTGGGGCTCACACTCTGAATCTTGTAGTGGTTGATGCAGCTAAAGCTTCCACAGATGCCATCAGCTTTTTTGGCAACGTACAAAAATTGTACAACCTTTTTGAAGCAGCTACACAGAGATGGACATTCCTAAAGAAGCATGTGAACATAACACTCAAGTCTTGGAGTGAAACCAGGTGGGAGAGCCGGCTTAAGAGCATTGAGGCTGTGCGACACCAGAGCCACAACATTAGAGAGGCCCTGTTGGAAGTCAGAAACAATGCCACAGATGCCATAGCCAGGATTGAAGCACAAGCATTTGCAGAGGAGGTAGGGTCTTATCGCTTTCAGATTTGCACAGTAGTATGGTATGACATTCTTCATGTAGATAACCATGCGAGCAAACTTCTGCAGTCTCCTACAATGCAGTTTGATGTGGCAGTCAACCTCCTCACAAAAACAAAAGACTCACTCACCAGCTACAGAAACACAGGTTTTGTTGCAGCACAAGTCGTAGCTAGGGACATATGTGAGGAAATGAATGTGGAGGCTGTGTCGAAGGAGAAGAGTCTCAGATCCACAAAAAAGCACTTTGCTTACGAAGCTCCTGAAGAACCATTTACAGAAGCCTTAAAGAGGCTGGAAGTCAAATTTTTCAATGTGGTGGTGGATTGTGCCATCGGGTCAATAAATGAGAGATTCAAAACATTAGATGATGTGAGGGACATATTTGGGGTTCTCCTAAACTTCACCACAATGAACAAGGAAGACTTGTCCTGCAAGTGTGAAAAGCTCTCTAAGATACTGAGCTCTGGAGCTGACTCTGACATTGATGGAAGAGAACTGGCCCTCCAAATTAAGAACTTGCCGACTTTACCTTCACACAACATGACTGCAGTGGAGCTTCTCTCCTTCATTCATCAGAAACAACTGGAGGAACTATACCCCAATCTCTGGGTTGCACTAAGAATTGCCTGCACTCTACCTGTGACAGTTGCGTCAGCCGAGAGGAGCTTCTCTAAGATGAAGCTAATCAAGAACTACCTCAGATCATCAATGGGACAGGATCGCATCAATGGCCTTGGCATCATAAGCATCAACCAGGACGTTGGCAGGTAGATTTCATATGATGATGTTATTGATGATTTCGCCCAGAAAGAATCTAGGAGGCAAAAATTTTAAAGATACAAACTGTTCTGTATAACTGTTAGCTATTACACGATTGTATCGTAGAGTTAGTAATTGTTTGGTAGTTGATAATTGCATTATTTTTTATACATAGTTCTGTCATTTATTCTAAATAATGTATAAGCTAATTTTCAGGAATTTCATGAAGAGTATTTTTTTCTGTTTGTCTTCTGAAAGTACATATTTGTTGTTTTGGACATAAATGTTTCATTAAAATTATTTCATAATTGTTTTTTATTAACACAGCCATTTTTTGTATGTGTGTGCTGAGGTGATGTAGTAAGGCGTGAGTTGGTGGATGGAGGGGTGAGGCCTCAAATGGGTATACTGCTTAGGGCCCCCTAATGGCTGGAAACGGCCCTGAACAATGTCCTTGCAAATACTCAAGGAATAAAACCGAACAATTCACTAAACAAAGTTTCGTACCTCAAAGGTTTTATGGACGAAACAAGGGCAGACATCGCATGCCTCACAGAAACACATCTTAAAGATTGCCAAGGAAACTGCGATAACTGCGAACACTGTATCGATAAGAAAGAATTGCATATCGATGGATTCAACTTACTAAGCGCGGATAGAACAGCGAGATGTAAAGGTGGCTGTGCTATTTATATACATGAGAGGCATATGACAGAGACGGTAATAAGTAAATCCAACAGTTTCGTGGAAACCCTTGCAGTAAAAATAGAGAAACTAAACGTGATACTGATAGTCATCTATAGACCTCCAAACTCTCCAAATGAAAAATTTTCGGATGCAACTGACGATATCAGAACCCTAATAAAGTCTTTAAACTGTTCATCCCCTAATATAATACTCTGCGGCGATTTTAATTTTCCATTTATAAAATACAAAAAGGTGGGTAGAAATATATTTATACAGCAAGATAAGGGGGGCACAAGAGGACCAGGAGCAAACAAAAGTGCTGATGGCTTTCATAAACGACTTTATGCTGACACAGGAGAAAACATAAAATACCAGGAAAAATAACTGCCAAGATCTGGTATTCACAAATAACACGAACTTGATTGCCGATATAAAAATAACCCCAACTATTATCTCAGACCACAACATAATCGAGTTATCAACAAATATGGCGATAACTTTAAAAAACAATACACATACGGAAGGAAAAAGCAAATTTGGGGATTTCAACTTAAACTCCAAGACAATAAATTGAGAAAAAATAAGATCACACATGGCCCAAATAGAGTGGAGAACAGCTTTAGAGAATAAAACAACTGAGGAAATGGTAACAACCATGGAAGAAAAAACACTGAGAGTTTTAGAAAAATATGCTCCGAAAGCACAGCCAAAAGGAAAGAGGAACTGGCTAGAGAAGCAAAAGAGAAGAATATTCCACAAAAAAAGAGAGTAGCGACGAAGTTAGCTAACTGCGGAGACAACAATGCCAGGAAAGTAATACAAGAAAAACTGGAGAGTATCGATAGGGAAATACAGACTCTAATAAAGGGCCATACAGAGAGGGAAGAGGAGAAGGCGGTAGAAGCAATAAAGGAAAATCCAAAATACTATGCGAAAAGGAAAACAAAAACGCGCGCTACTATCGGGCCCTTAAGGAAAGGAAATAATTAACTAACAGACGCTCTAAAAGAAATATCTGAAACATTGAGAGCCTAGTGAGTGATACATAGAGTGATACCTGACATAGATGCATTCTTCGAAGAGAAATTCCAAGGAGAATGTATAACAGACTTTGATTTTACCCCAGAAGATGTACCGAGAGCTATAGGACAAATGAAATCACATTCAGCTGTAGGTCCGGACAAATGGAACGCACTATTAATTAAAAACTAAAAATTAAATAGCTACACCCTTATACTGGATATGGAGAAGATCCCTAGACATTGGGGGAATACCGAGTAAGGTAGGTTGATTTTGGAACTGTGATCTTGGACTAATCTAGATAGAAAGGTATTAATGTATAAAAAACGGTGCACCAACTCATATTTGTGAAAATGATTGTATTTTTTGAGGATTATTAATTATTTTTAAGTTGTAAAATTGCCGAATTTTACGCGTAAAATCGCGCGCGCGGCATTCGCGCAATGTAAACAAACAAAATATCGGGCTTTATTTCATCAAAATAATCAATTAAAATTCGGCTTTTTTAACAAAACGATGCTTGAAACTTATTGTAAATGCATTATAGATGTTTATTAGTGTATTATTTTGTATTTTTTAATGATATTTACCTATAAAATGTGTATTAAATTAAGTTATTTTATGATGCGTTCATTTAATTGTGTTTATTTCAGATATTTCATAAAAATGGGTAAAAAACGGAAGTCTGCAGTGTTAACTCGAAGTGATAGTGCCAAAAAATTCAGTGGCCAGCCTTCCCCTTTTGATAAAACAGAGCCTCCTACCCTTCGCCAAGTTATTCAGTACAGTTATTTCCTCCAAAACAGCCACCCGGACTTGAAAGACTATGATATTGCTAAAATGATAGCAAAGGATGTGATTGAGATCTGGCAGGCAGTGAACCCGCGGCTGCACCTGTATGAGGAATATTATGTAGTGAAATTGGTGGATAAAGTGTGCTTCAAGAAAGCAAAAGAGATAAACAGGAAATCTCTTTCTACAGTCCAGGAGCAGAATCTGGAGGTAAAGCTGGATAAACTTTTTGACATTTCTGCTTGACATTTCTGCTTTTAATAAAAATAATGTATATATTCTTTATTTATAAGTACATTGAATAAAGTATATGATGTATTTGTTGTTTAGCATTCCTAAGTGTGATCTATACATCCATAAATTTTCTTATAGCAATATCAAAAACTTAAAAATATCAAAACCAGTGTATCTATATAACTCTACGTGCTAGAAACAAAATAAAACCAGATTCGGAATCAGCGCGGAACATGCATTAAGAAAAGTGTGATCATGTTTGTGATGAGAAAAAAAAGTTTCATTTTGTTGGCCAGTGTATTCGACATCTGTTCTTGGTGGCTTATGTCTGGAGTGCAGTCTAAAATGAGAGTAATGTTTAGCTTGTTTTATTTCTGCAACAATGGCATCCAAAATCTTCCCACTAATGGACCCAATGAGCTCATTTTGAATGATCATTTTGAATGATGTTTCCTAGGTAACTTGAATGACTATATTGGCCACTTTCGACTCTGCTGATGTGTTGTTTCATCACTGGATCAAATTTGGCAAGCAGCTCAACCTCCTTCAAGAAGTTGCCAGTGTCTCGATTGTACAATGTAGAGGAAGACCCCCCGTGAAAGCAAGGTTTCTCTGCCAGTGATTGGATTATACGTGTGAGAACATCTCGCCAGCGTCTTCGCTCTACCTCCATTAATGACATTTCAGTTTGGTCAATGGTCCTCCCAGTTTTTAGCCGCAGTTCCAGATCCTTCCATGTTGCCATGTTATCTGCATGTTCTGAACTATTTTCATGGCCTTTCAGAAGCGAACCAACGTTTATCCAGTCTGAAAGTCCATCCGTCGTTAGTTTGTACGACTTCCTTGAAAACAACTTGCAGCAGAAGCAATAAAGAGCATCATTCCTTCTAGAATACATCAGACAGCTTCGCTTTATTTTTTCCCCATTAATTAATGTTCTGTACATGTAATGGTGGTGAACGCTTCTACCATCCTCTCTTTTAGGGAATGTGAAATCTGGACTGATGTGAAATGGTCCTCGAGACACCAGATCTGTCTTCAAGGCATCTGACAGGACAACTGGCCAGTCATACGGATCAACCGGTGGAGCAGATCTTGGTTCTTGTTGCTCAGTAGAAATGCCTGTGTGTGGTGTTTGAAGCTGAACAGAAGATGGGCCACTTGTTGGTTCATCAGGCTCTACTTCTACTGGTGTTTGAGGTTGCATAGAGGATGGTCCTGCTGTTGGCTCATGATGCTCATCAGGCTTTGCTGAGGATAGCTTTTCCAAATATTTCAGTAGTGCTCCTGAGAAGAACATAACATTACATATTCTGTTAATTTTTGCTAAAATACTCTTTCTTATCTTGTTTGATAATTGATCTGTGTGAACAGAATTTGAGGTGATGTGATCCATTAAATTTCACATTTCGAAATATTATAAATATTACAGAGACTAGCTTACTCTACACGATTCCTGAGTACTTGCCTAGCTTGATGGTCTACCTAACTTAGTTGCCTGAACTGTAATCATAAGAATATACAAGTGGCACATCTCACCTGTTCTACTGGAAAGCTTCTCCTCCTCTACTTTCTTCTTTTTCCGTTTTCCAGCTCCTGATGGATAATGTCGTTTCATTTTCCAAGATGCACGAAGTCACATCTAGTTAACCACAACTAATTTGCTAAATGATAATAATCATGATAATAATGATGATAATAATAATAATAATAATGATAATTGTTATAATTGTAACGTTACTCAAATACATTCAAATAATCAAACCATTTAGGTTTTAACCAACAAAATTCACATTATCTGAAAAAGATGAGAAAAGAATTAATAAACTTGAAAACAACGAAAATAATCCGAGGTTTTAAAGTGTTACAAAATCTCTTAATAATTAGTAAATTAGTGAAATAATGTTTTACAATACTAGAAAAATTAAAAATTAAGGAAAGTATAAGCATATAGTAAGAATAAAGTTAAATAATATAGAAATAAGGTCTCACAATAGTTATTTACACATAACGACCAAAAAGTTTCGTTTGTCTCCGTTTTATCACATTTGTCTCATACAAAAACTTTAATTAATACGACAATAATAATAATAATAATAATAATAATAATAATAATAATAATAATAATAACAATAATATTAATAATAACTTCAGCTATATTCCTATTCTTACCCACTGAGCTATGATGACCTGGGAGCCTGTCTAGTAAGGTAGGTTGATTTTGGAACTGTGATCTTGGACTAGTCTAGATAGAAAGGTATTAATGTATAAAAAACGTTGCACCAACTCATATTTGTGAAAATGATTGTATTTTTTGAGGATTGTTAATTATTTTTAAGTTGTAAAATTGCCGAATTTTACGCGTAAAATCGCGCGCGCGGCATTCGCGCAATGTAAACAAACAAAATATCGGACCTTATTTCATCAAAATAATCAATTAAAATTCGGCTTTTTTAACAAAACGATGCTTGAAACTTATTGTAAATGCATTATAGATGTTTATTAGTGTATTATTTTGTATTTTTTAATGATATTTACCTATAAAATGTGTATTAAATTAAGTTATTTTATGATGCGTTCATTTAATTGTGTTTATTTTCAGATATTTCATAAAAATGGGTAAAAAACGGAAGTCTGCAGTGTTAACTCGAAGTGATAGTGCCAAAAAATTCAGTGGCCAGCCTTCCCCTTTGGATAAAACAGAGCCTCCTACCCTCCGCCAAGTTATTCAGTACAGTTATTTCCTCCAAAACAGCCACCCGGACTTGAAAGACTATGATATTGCTAAAATGATAGCAAAGGATGTGATTGAGATCTGGCAGGCAGTGAACCCGCGGCTGCCCCTGTATGAGGAATATTATGTAGTGAAATTGGTGGATAAAGTGTGCTTCAAGAAAGCAAAAGAGATAAACAGGAAATCTCTTTCTACAGTCCAGGAGCAGAATCTGGAGGAAAAGCTGGATAAACTTTTTGACATTTCTGCTTGCACCTGTAAGCTACCTGTTCGTCCCTGTGATGACAATGCTGTGAAGTGCAAGAAAGAAAATTGTCAAACACAGCACATAATCTGCACTTGTCCTCCCAGTAAGAAGGTAATGCTATTATTTTTTAACTTTTAACTGGCCTAACTTAGTGCGATTAGGTGCCTTTTAAATGGAAGGAAATTCAATGCTTGTAATTGAAAAATATCCGCATTTTCCTCCTGTAATCTTCCTTCCCCCCCCCCTGGTAATAGAAATTAATAATCAATTTTTTTTCAGGATTTTTCTCTTATTTTAGATCCGCTATTTAATATACTTTAATATTTCAGGTTCCAGTAGAGGAGAGGGAATACTTGAGAGATCAGAGGCCAAAATAGGACCCAAGGGCTCTTTCCAGCTGGGATCTGTGGATAAAGCTGCTGTGAAGAGAGACCAGAGGGCTGCAGCTGAAGCAGAAAGATTACAGAGCCAGATTCAACAGCAGCAGGAAGTGGATTTGGCCACTTTTGCCTCCACACCTTCACAAGATATTTCTTTTGAATCCAGCTCAGGAGAATCAGGAGAGGTAATATATTTTTTCTTATATCTTATCCCATTTTTACCCAAATTTATCCCTACTTTTTGTCCCTATTTCCCCCCTTTTTCCCCCATTTTCGCTTTAGTAATTTCTTTTTTTTTCGCCGACTTTTTACCTGAATTTTTACCCATTTTTCCCCCTATTTTCCCACTTTTTCCCCCCATTTTCGTTTAAGTAATTTATTCTTATTTCCGCCCATTTTCGTCGATTTTTACCCATATTTTTCCCTACTTTTCCCCTATTTTCCCCCATTTTCGCTTTAGTAATTTATTTTTTATTTTCATTTCAGCCATCTGGTGGTGAAGCTGAAGAGTTCAAGCCAAGGAGGCACCCAAGTGTAGGTTACAGCTTTTTGAAAACCCCCAGATATGCCATGGAACTGATCAGGGGTGATGTTTCTTCCAATCTTGGGGCAAGTCTTGCTAATGCCTTCCTCCTGGACTTACAAGCTATGGACCTGCTTAAGCCTGGCCTTGATGTGAAACAGATAATAGTTGATAAATCGAAAATGGACAGGGAAAAAGCTAGAATGAAAGTGAAAAGTGATGAAAAGCACAATGAGGGTCTGGAAAAGTTAGTCTGTATTGGGGTTGATGGGAAAGTTGACAAGGACACTTTGCTGTACAGAGAAGTTAAGGATGAAAATGGGGAGACTAAGCTGAAGAAAGGAAAGGGACAAGAGCACCATTTGACTTTCACAAAGGAGCCGGGAACTGAAAGTGGAACATATCTTACTCACAGAGTCATCCCAATTAAAGGTGCGACTGGAGTTCTTCTTGGTGAAGAAGTTGCTAGTGTCTTGGAGGAGTTTAACAGTGTTCATACCCTGAAAGCTGTCCTCCTTGACAACACAAATACAAACACTGGCTGGGAGGGAGGCCTTGTAACAGCTCTGGAAAATAAAATTGAGCGGAAATTGCACACCATTGGCTGTTCACTCCATCAGAATGAGCTTCCTTTCAGAGCTGTTTTCAAGCATCTTGATGGCAGTACCAAAAGTCCCACTGCTTTCACTGGTCCGCTGGGAAAACTGTGAAATTGACTACCAAGATCTGCCACAAGTGGAATTCACCAAACTCAGTGGCCCCCTGGATGACATGGAATTTGCTGAGGAGACACTGAATGATCTCAGTAGCGACCAGAGGCTTCTTTTGGAGTATGTGCTTGGAATTTCCAGGGGCAAAGTCAACCCAAGATTTGCTGCCTGGAAAATTGGACCATTAAACCATGCAAGATGGTTGACTTTGGCAATTAGATTGATGTGTCTGTGGACCAGAGGTGCTTACCCTCCAGAACTACAGGATAAGCTTTACCAGGCCATCAAGTTCATTGTGGAAGTGTATGCAGTCAGTTGGTTTGAGATCAAAAGGGACAGCAAGTTCCACAATCAGCAGCTGTACATCTTCAACATGATCCAGAGGATCAAGCAGCAGTCTGAAGAAATCCAGGGTGTTGCTTTCAAGAACCTGAAGTACAATGCTTTTGCCTTGCTGCCCGAGAATGTGCTGTACTCCATGATGAAGTCTGATGACTTGGAAGTGAGAGAAGCTGCTCTCAAGAAAATTCTGTCCATCAGGTAAGCATTTATTAATTTAAAAAATGTGAAAAAAAAATTTGATTATGGGGATTTATTTAATAAAAAAAGGCCCGAGTTTTATAAATCCCCATAATCGAATTTTTTTTCACATTTTCTTATCCCAATTCACCCCTTCCCCTCTGATAATGGAAATAATCTTACCTTTTTTCTGAAAAAAAATTCGATTATGGGGATTTATAGAACTCGGGTTTTTTTTTCTTAATTTAAGTTAAATTAAATCAGCAATTCTGAGACTAATAGGGATTAAATCTTAAACTGGAATAAAAAATAAATTAATTACTATTCTTTCAGAAGTGGGAAGCCAGCCAAGAAGAGGCTGAAGAAGATCACAGCCATCAACATTGAGGCTACCCACTGGTCAGAACTAATCAATCTTTCTCAAAGTGGCATCTGTGAACCTGCTCTCGCAGAAGACTTTTCTGACCAGGAGCTTCAAGAAGCATTGCTGAATGGCACCAAGCTGGAGCTGCCTCATCTGCCTTCACATTCTCAGAGTGTTGAAAGGGCCGTGAAGCTGACATCTGAAGCTTCCCATACTGTTTATGGACTCGAATCAAGGCACAAACACATTCTAGCCAAAGCCCTAAGCCGCCAGATGAGGCCTTCCTTTGCTTCTAAGGGCTCTTACAGTGAAAATTATGATGATCTTGGGATCTAAATGTATCTATTTGACTCTGTACATGTTTTTTTTACTTTTTTCAATAAAATTGTAACTTTTTTCAGGATTTTTTATGAAAATAGTTTTTTCTTCCGAAAATTGCGAAAATGCGGTATTTTTCGGTACGATTTTTTTGACGATTTTTGAAACGGTTTCCTTAAAAAATGGTTAAAGCTAGGGATCTGTAATTTTTTGTCAGTTATTATCATATTAAGCCCTGACTATCTCGACTAGTCCAAAGTCGATATCTAAAAAATGCAGAAAATCAACCTACCTTAATACCGAGCATCTTGAAAAGAGGAAACATTGTCCCTATATATAAAAGAGGGGATAGATCTCAAGCAGAGAACTATAGACTAGTGTCATTGACGTCCCATCTCACCAAAATATTTGAAAGAATAGTCAATGAGAAAATCTATGACTTCTTGGAGACACTGGAAAGATTCAACGAAAATCAGCACCGATTCCAATCAGGAAGATCATGCCTATCACAACTTATGGAGCACTATAATAATATCCTAGATGCATTTGAACGCAATGAAAACTATGATGTCAATACACGGATTTTCCTAAAGCTTTCGACAAATGCGATCATGGTATAATAGCACATAAAATGAAACATATCAGAATAACAGGCAAAGTGGGAAAATGGATCCACAACTTCCTCAGAGAACGACTACAGGTCATCAAAATTCAAGGTGTAACATCAACAGAATCAGAAGTACGCAGCTTAGTACCACAAGGCACAGTGCTGGCTAACAGACATAGACATTTGAGTAAACAGCAACATTATGATAACATCCTTTGCGGACGATACAAAGATCAGCAGAAAAATCAGCGATGCAAATGAAGTGGAGGCCTTGCAGAGGGACACGAACAAAATATACACATGGCCAGAAGACAACAATATGGCATTTAACACTGAGAAATTTCAGCTCTTGAGATATGTTAGAAATGAGGAACTTAAACAGACTGCATATTATGCTCCAGTTACACAGGCAATTCAGAGAAGCACAAAAGCCTTCGACTTTGGGGTAATAATGACCTATGATGCCAAATTCGAGACACAAAATCAGATAGCAAAAAGCGAAGCAAACAGAGTCGCGAGACAGGTACTAAGAACGTTCAAAAGGAGGGACAAGACAGTAATGATTCCCCTGCATATAAAAAGGAAGACATTAATAAACTAAAAGAAACTCAGAGACATTTCACAGCCAAGAGTTGATGGCGGCAAAGAACTCAACTACTGGGAAAGACTACATAAACTAAATCTGTACTCACTGGAAAAGAAGAGAGAGGTACACCATAATCTACATACGGAAAATGATCGAAAAACTGGTACCAAACCTCAAACTAAACCAAATTACCATCCAATCGCTTGAAAATAGGAAAGGCAGAATGTACAGTTTTCCCAAATTAAAGGCCCGACAAGGAACCTCCTCAACACTGACGAAAAATAGGTTGGTTGTCAGGATTGTGCGACAATGAGCGAGTAAACATTGAGCGAGTGCACTTTGAGCGAGCTCACTTTGACTGAGAGAAATGAGCGAGTACAAATTGAGCGACTTGACGCATTGAGCTATTAGGTTAACTGAGCGAGTACAAATTGAGCGAGTGCAAACTGAGCGCAAACTTCACAACTTAACCTAACCAAGTGTCAAGGGCATACAGTTGGCCTAACCTGGCATACAATTGACCTAACCGGGCATTCAACTAACCTAACCGGGCATTCAACTAACCTAACCGGGCATGGGTACCCCATAATGAATTCGGGACCCGGAAGGTAAGTAGTACCCCTAACCTAACCTCGACCTAGATGACGTCCCACTCGAACTGAGTTTCCGATGGTTAAATAGGAATTAACCATATAAGAAATACGAACAAGTAATCGTTCGCTAGCAACGTCTGATCGAAGGTGATAATGATGAAAATATTCTCGACTTTCTGCGTAATGTTTCCTACAATTTGGAATTACATATGCTTACACTGCTTAACTTATTATATTTTTAAATATGTTGTGAATAAATATACATTTTAATGAAATATATCTGTTTTAAATAAATATTTTTTACAAGGTGAATGTTTATTATTTTTGCGTCAGTTTGCGCTCAGTTTGCACTCGCTCAATTTGTACTCGCTCAGTTAGCCTAATCGCTCAATGCGTCAAGTCGCTCAATTTGTACTCGCTCAATTTCCTTCGCTCAAAATGCACTCGCTCAATGTGCATTCGCGAAATTGATGCAGTCCCGATTGTCAGGGGGCCATGACTTCTTAACCAGCTTCCAAAGGACCTCAGAAACGTTACAGGAGTCAAAGTTGAAGTTTTCAAGAGAAGACTAGATGCCTGGCTCAGGACGGTACCAGATGAGCCGAGTGTACCTGGCTATGTGCGGTGGAGAGCGCAAGAGAGCAACTTGCTCCTCCACCAAGCCAAGACTAGAGGCGGGGCCACCAGCTTGACTTTCGTGTGAAGAGAAACCGAGGTTTACGAGGTTATATAATATATTGTACACTGTACGAGTATATAAAAGGAAGAACGGAGAGAGAATAAAATGCTACTATGTTGATCTCACGCCGACAGGTATCAAAGCTTTGAGAATTTTTACTAGTTACAGAATGGAACCAAAGCTTCATAAACTTATACAAAGGCTTTTAAGGTCCAAAACATACAACAGATAATGAACCCATCATTTTCTTCTTGCAAGGTATTAAAAGGAATTTCTGCCCATACGAGTGTATAATGTCATCGTTTCCTGTTTATATATTGATTGAAGTTACTACAATAAAAACTGAAACATAATAATAACGGTTAAAAGTAAGAAGAATCTTTTCTTTTACTATACATTTATGGAAAACATGGAAAAATATTAAGTTTCTCTTTAGCGAAATTGCATTTTACCTTTAGTAGGTAATATTCTATTTCAGATAGACCGCGTTAAAATTTGATCTATCTAATTATTAACGAGCTAGTCCAAAATTAAAAGCTGAATCTTTATTATCATTATTCTTATTTCATACCCATTAATGTAATTGATGTTAAACAAATTGTAGAGCTAAAATATTATTTGGGAAAATGAAAAAACTCTTAATCTTAAGTATGCTTTACGTCGATAATCGTGATTCGATATAATCGAATTGAAATTGCTAATAAAGATTTAACGCAAAAAAAGAATATTTTAATAAAAAAATTTATTAAAAAATTAAAAGAAAATTTATTAATTTAATTTTAGTTAAAACAATTTTACTTTATCACGAGAAATTGACTCATTTTCAACCATATCAAGCTGAAATACTTACAAACTTTTCTTGGGTTCATAATATATGTTTAATTATTATTTATTTTCATTTAAATATGTAATATCTATTATTTACTGTACTTTATGATATATTTAACTTCTAGCATATAAAGTAATAATTACATAGTAAATTGTGATTGCAAAACATTAATATTTTTTAAATTCTGTTATCAAAGCATTTAAAGGATATTTTCTTTAGAACGTTAAAACACGGTGATTTTAAATTTTTAATGTACTACAAATTCTTAGACGGTATACTTTTACAACGATATTGTCTATTTATTTAACTTAATATGTTAAAGCAGGGATTTCACTTATTTTGACTATATATTTTCGTGATTCAAAGTACATAAATAAGTTGAGATGAGATGAGATAATATAATCTCTCTCTCTCTCTCTCTCTCTCTCTCTCTCTCTCTCTCTCTCTATATATATATATATATATATATATAATATATATATATATACGTACATAAATAAGTCGAGATAATATAATCAATCTCTCTCTCTCTCTCTATATATATATACAGGGTGTACATAAAGTCAGGATCTATTTTTGTGAAGCAATTTGAAATTATATGGAATTCAATCATAAAATGATAAAGTGGTAACATTTATTAAATAATTATAATTTGTATATCATTTAATAAACATTTGAATCATGGCGGTGTCGCATGCTTTCTTCTGTATTCCATTATTCTTGTTTTATATATTTTGTGGGCGAACACAAGGCCATTTTTTAAAACAAAACGTAACTAAAAACATTGTTCTTTATTGTACAGATGACGATTATATGCATGTTTCATATAATTGAATGTAGGGCCATGTCAAACCCGTGACAGTTCAAGACGTATTTTTTTTCAGTCACTGATTTCTTAAATTCTGTATAGTCTGTCTAGTGTAAGGTTGTTACCTCAATTACAATTAATTTTCTGTTGCAGATTGATTTTGTTTGTTGAAATATTCTAGTAATGGTATAAGAGTGCGAAATGAACCAGAACAAAAAGAACAAGGTTTCGCCTTCAGTTCATGTACTGAGACACTCAACCGAACGTTTCCTGGTAGGACAGCCGACACACCCTATCTGCGGCTCGAAATTGCCAACTGCCCGAGAAGTGCTTAGTTATTTCTTTTACGTTAACGGAAAGTGCTGTAATAGGCGAGAAGCGGTCAAAATAACTGTTGACAATGTTCTTACATTCTGGGCGATGGCTAGAATTAAGACAATGTGGCCACGCAACTGCATCAAGAAGCTGGAAGCTTTGTGGAGTGAGTGGAATGCGCTAAACAGAAACAGGAAAAGGGAATCTGACCCTGGAGAAAAAGAAAGCAGTTTACAGACAAACTTGATCGACTTTGGGACATCGGAGCAGATGATGCGATCGAAGAAATCAAATGCAACAGATTCCTAAATGCATACGATAAAGACGAAGATATCAGGTTTTATACAGATCAACGTTCAGAAAGACTTGGTGTAATGTCTGGGACTGACAAAGTGTTTAGCACAAAGAGAAAACAACAAGCAGAAAGGTTAAGACGAGAAGAAAATAAGATAGCCCGACATTCCAAAGATGCAAGCCTTCATTCTGTAGCTTCCACTTCAAAGGAACAGCATTATGCTGAAGCCTTCTCTGAGAACTCGGATGACTCTGAGAGTAATGATAATTCTGAAAGGATCAATGGTTCGGATGGTCAATTCGTTGCACCCCCACAAAACGATGTATTGAAGACACAGTTTCTGTCAATCTGGTTTGTTTACTGGTTGATCTACTTTCGTATAACATATATATCTATATATATATATATATATATATATATATATATATATATATATATATATATATATATATATATATCAATTAATTTATATGATGGTAATAAAAACCCACTCTAATAGACAGAGTTCATTTCCACAACAGTTTCGATGTCCACTGGCATCCACCCGAAGAGGATGACAGTGGGCATCGAAACTGTTGTGGAAATAAACTCTGTCTATTAGAGTGGGTTTTTATTATCATAATTTGACCTTCATGTAGAAAAGTGAAGTTTTTGCGTTAATTTATATGAGTTGGCTTTGTTTGTATAATTACTTCTCTTAAAAATGTTGTGTATCTTATTTTTATTAGGTTGCTGGAGTTGTCAGTGCAGTCGTGCGATCAGCAGTTCCACCGGTGGATCTTGACCAATTTAACATCTCCAAGGCAACTACAGTGAAACAGAGAGCATTATATCGACGTGAAGTAGCACAAGATGTTAAGAGTAAATTTGTCCCTCCAAAATATGTTGTAGTACACTGGGATGGAATGATGATGAAGGTATAGAAATAGATGTATAATCAAGACTTAGTTATACAATGCTTATATTTCTAGACGCTGCATTTTAAAATTTTGAATGTTTTACAAATCCGTAATCATTATTACCTAATGTTTTTTTGAATACAGGATTACTATGGGACAAGAGCACAGACAAGCCATCCTTATCTCAGGCAGTGCAGACCATATAAATGGAAAACTTCTTTCAATAAATAGACTTCAGGATGGAACTAGCGAATCGCAGGCACGTGCAACCATGGATGCTCTAGAAGACTGGAATATAGAGAAATGTGTCGTTGGACTTTGCTACGACACAACTGCTAGTAACACAGGAAGAATTCAGGAAGCAGTAGTCAGGCTTCAAAGCATCTAGAATGTCGCCATCATGTTTTAGAATTGGTAGTAGGGTCGGTATCGGATAAACTATTTGGAAAAACAAGTGGTCTATCTGAACCAAGATTTCTCGAATTACAGGAGAGGTAAGATAGCTTCCTACATTATTTTTTAGGAAATATTGAATATGAAACAATATGAAAAAATTATAATTTATACCACAGATAGTTTAATACAAAAATATGTACTTATCATGTTTGAACAAAGATAATTTATACGGCAAACATGAAGCATTATATTTTGTGTGCAGATGGCTAGATATAGATCTAGCAACCTTCAAGATACTTCCTATCAACGACACGTGGTTAAAACAGATGCGGAATCAAGTGATCTGCAGTTTTCAAACGTTGGTCCAGAAGAAAGAGTGCAGTCACTTTATCCGTGATGACTATCGCGAGGTGGCAGAGCTAACACTCACTGTGCTCGGAGCTCGTGAGCCTCACGAAGTGAAGTTCCGTCGTCCAGGTGCATATCATCACGCTCGTTGGATGGCCAAGGTTTGTAAAAACATGTAGAATAGTATAAATAATAAATATATAAATTCTCTGACAAATATTAAAACATATTAGAAAAATTATAGACAAATATAGTATATAGATATTTTAAATCATTGAATTTGCCCATTATTAAAACATTGGCATAGAATCTAATAAAAAAATGAATGAATTTATCCATTTTAGATGATTTACAACACGAAGATGTACCTGTTTCGGGAACAGCTGGGTTACGATGAACACACTTTACTGACGTTGCAGAGAATGGTACAGTTTACCGCCGTACTGTACGTCCGAGCCTGGCTCTCAGCGCCAGTTGCTGCTGATGCTCCTGTCAACGACCTCTGCCTCTACCGAGATCTGATCCGCTACAAGATGGTGGAAAAGGAAGTAGCTGAGAGTGCTCTAGGTGTTCTCCGACGGCACACTTCTTACATGAGGACAGAAAAGGTAGCGTTTGCTCTTTGCAGCGATTGTGTGACCAGCAAACAGAAACAAGATATGGCACAAAAGCTGGCCTCACTACCAGTGTCCGAAGAAAATGAAGAAAGCCTAGTCCTCCTAGACAATGACACACAGCTGATAATACTAGACGAAAGATCGTGGTTTGTTTTCCAGCTCCTGAATGCTCCTTCAACCGCGTGGATGAGCAAACCCGTAGAGGAATGGATTGATGATCAGGACTTCAATACTTTTCATAACTTTGTCAAATGTCTTAAAGTCACCAATGATGTGGCCGAGCGAGGCATTGCCATGATCCTGGACTTCGCAAAAACGATAACCAAAAACGAAGAACAATTGCAATGGCTTCTACAAGCAGTTGAAAAGCATCGAAACACCATACCCAACTTCAATAAATCTACATTGAACATTCTACGTTAGACACGCCATGCAGAACTAAAGAAACAGACCATAATTAGTACCAAAATGTGATTCAAATAAATGTCTGGTAACACTGATTCATTTATATTTTGTAGAAAAATATCAGCAAATGTTCTTAATTGCATTTTTATATCAAGAATACATCAAATCAAGTAAACTTCAATAGAAATATAATAATTAAGTTCATAATTAAGGAAAAATTTAACTTCCTTAAATGCAAGAAAATTCAACCTCAATGAGGATTGAGGAACCCCTGAACAAAATTTGATTTTGATAAAATAGTATCAATGGACTTCTATTGACTTATATAATGGGAAAAAATACCATCACCTATAAATTTCAAACATTTGTTTTTTTTTAACCACCCTATTGTCCAGCCACCGTTGTTGTCTATGACTTCCTGCAGTCGATGTGGTACAGAAGCAACGTGATTATAGACCAGCTGTTGATACCTTCTTAGCACCTCCCAATCACTAAATGTGTGTTGTAAAAGCTGGTCCGTTGTTCGTTCCTCCGCTGCTTCCCACACATTCACAATATTAGCCCATATATTATCGATGGGATTCATATCACAACCCTTACTTGCCCAATCCAGAAGGTCGATATTTCTTTGCTCAGAGAACCAGCGTGTGACGATCCGTGATGTGTGAATTGGGAACCTGTCTTGCATAAAAACGATTCGCTCAGGAAATGGCAGAGCATATGCACGCACAGAAGGAAGCATAACCTCTTCGAAAATTTCTATATACTGGTCTCCAGTAAACCTCCCTTCTATTTTGGTGAGCAATCCTACACCATACAGATGAATCCATCCCCACATGTTACAGGTGACATGACCGCTACGTGCTTCCTCATAGATGTGCTCTTGAGTATATCGAGTATTATTCCTCCTCCAACAATGAAAACAGCCATGGGATGTGGAGGAAAAGGTCTCCTCCGGTAAATATCACTCGGCTCCAAAAGTCAAGTCCTTTTTCAATATGTTGCTGAGCAAATCAAAATCCATCTTCTTGGTGTTGCTGATTTAACTTCTTCTTGATAGCCGGGATCCGATGATGTAACCCAGCTTCATGTAGCCGCCGCCTCACTGTCATTGCCGAAACATCAAGCTGCAATTGTTATCTTATGACAACAGCATTGGTGAAGGGATGGGCTTCGGCAGTATCGCAGATCCTCCGATCATCCACAGCAGTTGTCAGTCGAGGTTTCCCCGTTCTGCAGTGATCTTGTAGATTCCTTCCTCTTGCCACCTCTTCAACCATATATAAAGTGTTCGTAGAAATTCCAAGTTCTCTTGCGATTTGAGTTGGAGACAGCCAGCTCTCCTTCATGTGCTCATTCTTCCCCTCTCAGCAATTTTCTGGTGATGATAATCCATTCTGCAGAGTAGTTGCTTCGATGAGATTCAGGAATAGTGTGAGCTTATTCTCAGTCACCATACCTGTTAACACCTCTGTCATGACGTCATGTGGTGTCACATGATATTTTAAAAGTGAGGTGGAATTGATGGAATGCGGAAACAGTTTGGAAAATGGTCATTAAGCTGCTACAGCAGCGGTTCTCAAACTTTTTTTGTGATTACCCGTTTTGGTTAATCGCCAAATGGAAATTACCCCCCCCCCTGCAAAAAGCACACGAAACTTCACTTTACTGAGCATGAGAATAATTATTCAAATTTTATAAACATAATACTCGTATATTTCTATATATAGAGTGTCTTATGTATAAATTAAACACCTTTGGTATTGGTCTGATATTGCAACTGTTTCTGCTGAACAAACGCCTGAATTCTGATGTGAGTCAATGTACTAGTTTTATTTCCTGTAATTCTCTCCTTTTAGGTGAGAGACCGCCAAGAGTCACAGCTGCAGTAGTTCAACACTTAAGTTGTAACATGGAACTTATTAATACAAAACAATTATATGCATTTATGATGCTGTCTCAATACAAAACATTCTTCGTTTCTAAATAATATTTCTCTCAGTGACTCTATTACTATTATTATTTGCCTCGGATATAACAATGCCATACCAGTAGTATCCATTCAGCTGTCTTCTATTTGCCAATTGGAAGATATTCTAAGCAGTGACGTATGAAACCTAAAGATACCCATCATCTGGTAATGTTATAATGTTATTAAAATTTAATATGCATCAAAACATTGTTTCTTCATTCATAAACCACCTATATATGTATAGATATATATATCAGGTTTTTGCTCTGTCTTTGTTATAACACAAAATAATATCTGAATGTATGTTCATTATTAAATGTAAATAAATAAATGAATCAATTTAGAATTTGCTTTGGGCGAAGTAATGCCTACCAACGGCTCTGTTCGTTCACGATGACAGGCTTGCCAATACCATGAACACTGTCATTACGTCCGAAGGTTTTTTTTAGTTTTTACAAGAACTCTTTTATTCACTTTATTGTTAATATACTATATCCCCTTCTTGAATTTATATTTAATTTTCCATTTATGTTTCCTTGGTATTATGTAAACCAGAGTGATGAATGGAAATAATTATGTTTTAAAGACATTTGGCAATGAGTCAGCGAACCAATGAGCGCTAAACTGAAGATTCATTCATAAAATGTTACAACAGTTTGTGGTACACACAAGAAATATATGCCAGGTGTCGCTATCTGTTCACAGGAGTGTCCTACGAATAATGAGCGTAACTGTATATAGTGCGCGCTCTTACCCTATTTGGCAATATAATGTGAATTAGGCTCACAACAGGCCAACCAGTATCAGTGTGATTCAAGATGTCACGGCGACATCTTTCACTTTCTCAAAAAATTTATCTGTTGGATAAGATCATATCCTTGCTGGGAAACAGCAGTCAACGTAAGTTTGCAGAAATAACTGGCGTGCTGAAATCGACCATTGGTGCTACGCCGATTATGACGATTGTGACGAGAACATTATAGAGAAAGTAGCAGCAAAGCGTCTTCAAAGAGATCCAGATCCAGACAGCGACGATGACGACGAACCGGAGCCTCGAAAAATAACACATGCAGAGGTTAAATCGCGCATAAGTGCCTTACAAAAGTATTTCATGCAAGAAGGAATGACAAGGTGTTTTCAATCTGCTTCAGATGCGTGCAGTGATTTTATTTGTTCACGAGCAGTCAAGTCTTTGAAAAAATAAACTTTAGATAATTTTTCCTCGTATAAATATGTGCGCGCTTCATTTTTATGGTCCTTTGTAATATGTATATGTTACAGTCAAAGTGTGTAATAAGCCATTTCGGGTAATGGCTGAAACTTTTAGTCATTTCGCGAAATGGCTGTTTCACTTAGTCATTTCGCGAAATGACTAAAATCTTCAGCCATTACGCGAAATGGCTGAAATTCCACCTTGGTCATTTCGTACAAGATCATTTGTCCGGTTAGGTCAACTGTATGCCCTTGACAATTGGTTAGGTTAAGTTGCGTTATTTTCGTTAGTTTTAACGAAAATAACATGACTTAACCTAACCAATTGTTAAGGGCATACAGTTGACCTAACCGGGCCTTCAATGGTGGACATCGGAATAACATTGAAGACCCGGTTAGTATTTGAAAACCCCTATATTGAAAATTAAAATTAAAATGTGTTCAAATGTTCAAATGTGTTGAAATGTGTATTTGAAGAGTGTTTCTCACTTATTTGAACAGATCTGTGGATTAGGGTGCTCCAAACAAAAACATGATTTTGAATATTTGCTCCCCAGTTATTTTCTCATTGCTATCATGCTTCTGAATACTTTTGAGAATTTTTAGCTCGATCCTAACATATTAAGCCTTGCCACCAGCCTCATGTAAAATTGAGGTTTTGTGATTTTCGAATTATGCAATTAGGTCTGATTTGTCGGTATTATTACTTAAGGTTAAGTTACATAAACCTCATAAAAATAAATTAGGGTTAATTAGAATTGATTTAAAAATACAAAACATTGATATAGTATAAGTAAATGTGCAAAAAAAAAAAAACAAAGACGAGCTTAAAATTTGGTATTTCTTCTTATTTCTAGGGAAATTAGATGAAGATTGGCCTTTACCGAGGTTTATGCCCCCTCACTCCTGCGTAATTGTTTATAACTGTGGCCATCAGGATTATTTTTGTTTTAGCAGGAGTGGGCCTCTTCCTTTTAGCAGTTATAAACAGTCCGTTTTGATCTTATTTTGATTTTACAGAAGATGGTATAGTGTCCCTTTCTTGAAATCAGGAATTAGTTTCCTGTGGCGCTCTACAACCTGAAGCATGTACTGTCTTTGGGGCTCGTCCTTGGTAATGTTATTTGAATAATCTTGAATGAGCTTCACAGCTCTTTCTGCAAGATCATTTACTACTTTGACACTTGTAACATATTCAAATGCTTTTTTATATTCAGAATCTACGTTCCACTCACTTGGGTCCTTTGTCATCCATTCCATATCTATTCCCAGAGTTTGTAAAAGAAACATAGAGTTTACTCCAATCAGCGAAATTAATTTCGTCGAAGAGTTTAATTTAGGGAAAGTGGGAACTTCCATTTTAAAACTGTTTACTTTTTTCATCTTCATAATTTTTTTAGCTATTTGGCGCTTTTCAGAGATCTCAATTTTATTTGAAAACAGTGAAAATGAAGCTAATTCTTCTGTCATATACCAAAAATGTCTTTCAAAGGTTTTTATAGCTGCTGAGGCCACATCTGAATCAATTTTACAATAAGAATTTAAATCGTGCCACAATTTTAGGTCATTTATTGCAGCATCAGCTGCATTGGTAGCTGATAACCAGGGTTGTATATAAAAAAGCGATGTGAATGTGCAAAAGCGTTCAAGATTTCTTATTTTTTTGGAATCGTACCCAAGTTGACCACTGAAAGCAAACATTTTAGCTGCATACAAAATGTACGCCATCCACCTTGCATGGTGATATGCTCCTGGCTTTAACCAATGCACACCACGAGGCGGAGTCCCTCCCAAGAGAATAAGCATAAGTTCCGCACACTCTTTGTAATCTTCTCTTGGTAATGATTTTTTGTCAGAACTTTGGGTCAACGTTCCTTGAAGAAATTTTGTAACATCTTCACAACGAGATTTTAAGGATCGATCTTTAAATTCAAGAATTTTGAAATTTTCGTTGTTGATGGTATTCCAAAACTTCTGAAAATTTTTAAAATCTAAATCATTTGGACTACTTGCATCGCCGAAAAGTTTTGACCAAACTGCTTGCAAGATTCTTTCCAGTATATGGTGTCTACAAGCAAAAAAGAAAAGTTTTTTTTGGAATAATTCTTCTAATTTTACACAGGCTCCATTTTTCCAGCCAGAGTTGGACGCCGTAGTGTCAAAAACAAGGCCATATACAGAGTCATGTAAGAAGTAAATAGACAGCCCAGATTTTGCTGTAACAATTTGGCGTAAAAGATTCAACAATTCTGATCGTGTTGCTGGTTTTTTGGGCTTTTTACGTAAAGTCTTGTCTAGTATTGCCCACACGTGTTCTATGGGGTTTATGTCAGGGGACTGACTCGGCCAAGGAAGTCGTTTGATACCATTTCGCTCCTCCCATTCTTTCGTCTTTTTTGCAGTTTGGCATGGGGCTCCATCTTCCATGAACAAGCAGCTGTCTTTTTCAATTTGACCACTTGAGAATATTGGCATAAGTCCTTCTTCAAGGATAGAAATGTAGGAAACGAATATTAGTCATAATAATGGCAACAAAATTGGATGCATACATTTTACCATAAAATTAAGGGTGTCTATTTACTTCTTGCATGTCTCTGTATATTGGATTCGACTTTCCATTCAGCTACTAGAGAATGAGTAGCATTCGCTTGTGTATTACCAGTGCCATCGACGATTTTTGGAACGCCCAGGAGCTTTCCCTCTTCATATCCTTGGGCACCAGATATCAGCACTCCTAATCTTTCATCATCTTCATGCAAAATTTTTCCATCCCAATGAAGATTACAAAATTTTGGCCTACAAAATTACTTTTGATTTCTTCGCCTTTTTCTTGCCTCACTATTTTACTTGCTGTCCTCGTACTTGTTTTAAAGAACGTGATATTCTCCAAATCAACTCCCCCCTCTGTTGCGATGGCAGCCATAAATGCAGTTTTTTGGCCAGAAGATAAATTTAAACGATCAGCCATTTCAGATATATTTTTACTTTTGAATGGGTTTCGTGGAAGTTCTAGTGTGATAGTTTTCGAACGCTTTCTTTTTGATTTTTTATCAGAATTTGAAATCACATTTTCATCATTATCACTATCATCTAGTTCTAAATAATCTTCATCAACAATATCTATATCATCGTTAAGTTCGCTAGTTGAAGCCTCTTGTAGCTCTCTTCTTCGCATGTCTGTCTCTATTCTGTAAGTGAAATTCTCTTCCCTATTCCTTTTAGCTTGAACCTTTTTCGAATACTTTTTATCTTCGGATCCCAAAAGAACTTTTCTACCCTCTTTCATTGCATTTATGAAATCAATATCCTCTTTTTCCTGTTCTGTCGTCCTCAACCGATCAGTTTGAACTCTGCGTTCAGCATCTTTATGGGCAATAAAAAAATAGGAGTCAAGGTCTCTAACAAAATTTTCTTCCTTTACCTTGTTGGAATTGAAACCTTTCTTTTTTTGGAGTGTCCTATAATTCTTGTAAAGGTCTAAAATCTTTTTCTTGACTTTATCTTTACGTTGTGTTTCGATTCCTGATTTCATCCACTGCTTTTCTGTATCTTCTAATACTTTTTCAGCAATTGTACCGTTAAAATTTCTAAATTTCTCTTTCTTCATTGGTCCATCTTTTAGGTAGAGAAAATAGCGTAAAATGTCCTCCTTCGTTGGGATTCGAACATCAGAGAGTTTTTCGATAGGCTTTTCTATTAGCCATATTATATCATCTTTTCTTAAGAAAATATTTGAATTATCCTTTGATTTTCAATTTGGATCATCTACATTATTATTACCGTTTCCGTCTGCCATTGAAAAGTAATTAATTATTGCTCTTCTTGACAAAAAAATAAGTATTAAATTTTGTAATAATTATTTAAGTTTATATAAACTCGAGTAAAACTACGATTTAGATACGCTATTTATGATAGGTAAATCTGAAAAAAAAATATAAAAAATGTAAGTATTAAGTATAATAAATTAATTCAATAGAGCATATTTTTCAGCTGCCTGGTGGCAAGGCTCAGTATGTTTCAATGTAGCTAATATTTTTTTCTGGCATTAATATGATATAAAAGAATGAGAAGAAGCGCGGGGAGCAAAGTTTTATGAGCTTTTTTCAACATCTTTTAATTTTCGGAGCACCTTACTGTGGATGTATGAATGTTTTAGCAGATTTAATTAGTTAAATAAAGGTTTCCAATTTTATTGTGATGTTTGTTATTTCTATGAATTCATGACAAAAGTCATTTTAGCCATTTCACGAAATGACCAAGGTGGAATTTCAGCCATTTCTTGTAATGGCTGAAGATTTTAGTCATTTCGCGAAATGACCAAGTGAAACAGCCATTTCGCGAAATGGTTGGTTACACACTGTAAAATATATACATACCATGCCTCAAAAAAACCCGCTTCTTATTTAAAAAATGTTTATCTTTTATAGATTTATTTTTTCCCAATAAAAGACAGGTTCGTTTAATTGGGCCAGCCGCTTTATTGGGACATAATACACGAGTCCCGTTGTGTCCCACTTAAGCGGAATCGACTATATATATATATATATATATATATATATATCTTTTGTTTGTATTTGCAAAATTTGGCTTTAAACTTCGAGCTATGAAATTATTGCTGTTCCAATTCCTATAAAATATACTGTGGCGGTAAGAGATATACAGGGACTATATAAAATAGCGTCTGCAGTGTATATATATATATATATATATATATATATATATATATATACACACACACACTCATATTTTCACTAAGTTTTAACAGTATATGAGGAAACTGTAAATTACATATTTAATTAAATTATCGGAATATATTTCTGTGCATAAAAACTTTCCTCAGTTTTCTTTTATTCAAACTTTATTAATTTTTTAGGATGCGATTATTAACTTTCGAAATTATAAAAGTGTCGAAGCGATGGAGCCACATTAATTGTGAAAATTTTACTTCACTGCCATTTATTTTAAAGTTAAACAGATGAAAGAAAATATAAGCTCAATAAATAAAAATTATTAGCATATTATTCGTCTATAATGGAGAGAATGGTTTGAAAAACCTGAATTCTTTAAAGGTTGATATTAAAAGTGGAACCGTGATAAAGAAAAAATTTAACCACTAATGGAAATATGATGTGACAATTTCAGGTTTTAAAATTTAATATTTAATAGAAAAATGGTAAAACAGTTTTAAAAAATCAGTGAAAATATGATATACTTTTTATTGTTAGTCTCGTGTGAAAGGAACTTTTTTCTTAATTTCTGAGTCGACTTGTCAGAGAGGTTGGTATAGGATAGTCAAAATAAGAGGAGCCAAAGTAAGTGATATAAATCTATGTTTTTGTACACTGTATGGATGCGTACATTATGCAGTTTACAGAGCTAATAATTAATAGGTCTCCGTAAACTTTAAGCTATCTAAATGGCTATTCAGTTTATTAACTCCTTTATTTGGTTCTATTTCCGAATCCTCTATTGAAAATAGCATGGATCTTATTTACAAACTGAAGCCTCCTTTCAATTTTAATTTTAAACTGGTTAGTTTTGATGTGTATCCTTTATTCATTAAAGTTCCTGTTATGATCTGTTTGACTTTCTAAAAGATAAGATTTCCGAATATTTTTTCCTTCTTGAACAAAACACTCTTATTGAATTAATTAAACTTTGCATCAACGGTTGTAAATTTCTGTTTCAAGATAAGTGTTTTGTGATATTGTTGTTGGTTAGACGATCAGCCCACCCTGATCGGGCAATCCTGCGGCACGCAGGTAACCGATCGCCCTCTCGGGGGTGGACCAGAGGTTGAGCGCACTAGTGATGTTGTGTTGTGTTCTGTGTTGGGCTAGAGCGGTACAGTCTATCATAATGTGTTCAATTGTTTGTGGTGTGTCCTGGCACAGGTGGCAGGTGTCGTCTGTGGAGTTATCTAATCTGTGTTTATATGTCTGTAAGTTGGGGTGATGTCCACATCGGAATCGTACTAAGTTAACTCGATCCGATCTGCTCAGGCTGGTCTCTGACCTATCAATGGGTGGCAGCTTCGCACCTAGGACCGCATTCGGACCGAGTCGTGACAGTGCTTTGTGGGTTAGGTGTGTGTGTGTGGGTGGGTGT
Organism: Bathynomus jamesi; assembly: GCA_023014485.1. NCBI lineage: Eukaryota > Metazoa > Arthropoda > Malacostraca > Isopoda > Cirolanidae > Bathynomus > Bathynomus jamesi. Next base: position 24,241 of record JAJOZX010012333.1, on the reverse strand, counting down.
ATGTGTTTTCTTGTACTGTGTGGTGTCTGTGGGGCGTGGTATGGAATGGAGTATTTGGTTATAATGCCTCTCTGGTGTTACCTTCATGATGCGAGGTGTTGGTGCATGATTGTACATGTAGTGGCAAGGGTGTTGTTGTGGGTTAGTTGTCGCTGCTGCCATGAATTGTGTTCCCCTCATGTCTAAATGTTCCCTAACTTTCAGTATTTTTGTTTGTGTGTGCAGGTGTTCTATTGGTGTTGTTTGAGTACATCCTGGAATGGTACGAAGTGCATTGTTTTATATTGTATGTATTTGAGGTAATGGGTGCCCAGCATGGGCTAGCATAGTCCATAACAGAGCGAATATATTGTTTGTATATGAGTGATGTTGTTTCCTGCTGGTGTCCAAAGTTGGTGCCTGTTAGTACCCTAAGCGTGTTAAGTCTTGACGCACATTTGTTTTTAATGTCCTGAATGTGGTTTGCAAAAGATAATGATGTGTTGTATGTGACCCCAAGTATTTTTGTCCTGTGAGTGTGTGGAATGTTGGTGTCGTTTAGTGTAATCTGTGGAGTAATCTGGTGTTCTTTTGTGTTGCTTGTTAGCAAGGTGATAGTCGATTTTGTGGGCGCTGCTTTGAGTGTATTGTGTGTGAGCCAGTCTTGTATACTGTTTATGTATGTTTGTAGGTTATTTGTAGCGGTTGAACAGTGTTGGTGAGAGAACAGAGCCTTGAGGGACCCCGTTCGGAAAAAGCTTGTTTTTGGGTGATTTGAGTAGAATGACCGCAAAATGTTGAAGTGCAGAGCAATTGCATAATGTTGCAAGAGTGCCACCCCCACCCCCCTTGGTACCACCCCACCCCCTTTGTTGCAAGGGGGGAAGCCTCTTTGGGGGAGAAGGTGGGACGGCCTCACCCCCAAAAGGGGCATACCTAACCTGGGGAAGCCTCTTTAGGGGAGAAGGTGGGACGGCCTCACCCAAAGGGGCATACCGTACCTAACCTTAGAGAGAGAGAGAGAGAGAGTTCTTCACTTGGCCAGAGCCAAGCGCATATGAGGTCTTCAGCCACCCCGTCGCTCTCTTATAGGACCCCTAATCAACCATTTGGATTAATCAGCCAGCTGGCTGAGTTGCCAGATAGCAATATCTGTTTAATTATTCCATATATTAATCAGCCAGTTGGCTTAGAAGGTTGAGTTGCCAGATAGCATTAATTATTTATTTATTCCATATATTAAGCAGCCAGTAGGCTTAGAAGGCTGAGTTGCCAGATAGCAATATTTATTTAATTAATCCTTATATTCTTCGGTCATCTGGCTTAGAAGGCTGACTTGCCAGATAGCAATATTTATTTAATTAATCCTTATATTCTTCTGTCATCTGGGTTAGAAAGTTGAGTTGTCAGCTTCGTTACTTATTTATTAAATTATACCATATATTCCAGTTGGCTTAGAAGATCGATTTGACAAATAGCAATTTATTAACTATTCTGAAAGCCGAAACCAAACAAATGATATAATTGTGTACAAGGAATAAATAAAACACCAATACATCATTCTGTTTATTTTAGCTGAATTAATGGATATACAATGGGACATATATATGGTCAAATAATAGAATGGAAAATACATAATCATACAAAACGGTGCATTATCAAAATATTAGTACAGGAAAAAATACAGTTATATTAAATATATTGAAAATATACAAAACATAGTATGATCAATATATTAGTACAGGAAAAGTATTAATACTATAAACACCCAGGAATGTCTGTCAGTCTGTCACGCTCGAAAAGAGAAGAAGATTCTTGATATATATGGGCGATATTTGTATTTTAATGCATTAGTAAAAGGCGTAATGAATTCTACTTTTAATTATAATTTTAAAAAGTGTAAAAAATATTTGCTTTTGCGTTCAGCTTTGAGCCGAAATTTAATCTGCGGCTAAGTTCAAAAATTTACCAAATGAGTTCTTTTTATGCACTTTCATACTGGTGCTGCAACCATTACAGACTAAATATTTTTATGGCTTTAAAAAAGGGGGGGTTGGGGTAATGGGGGAGGGGTGGGGTAATGGGGAGGGGTGGGGGTAATGGGAGAGGGGTGGGGTAATGGGGAGGGGGTGGGGGTAATGGGGGAGGGGTGGGGGTAATGGGGAGGGGGTTAGCCCCCAAGTTGAATAAGGGTGTGAGGGGTTTCTGGGGGCATTCAGTTGACCTAACCGGGCATTCAATTAACCCGGGCAACATTCTTTTCTATAGTTTTATTGACTGAATAATTGACTCCCCGGTAACTAGGGGGGGCCTGCGGCTCCCCAATTACTGAGGCCAAAGGCCCCAGCACCACGGGCGTAGCTAAATGGGCCCGTAGGGCCCACTTTAGCTAGTACATATATATTAAATTATATTCGAAATATACAAAACGTATAATCATGATATTACAGGAAAAATATATAGTATTGTCTTTACGTTCTACGGTGCAAAACGCTAAACTTGCATTTGATATAGTCTATATCAACATCGCCATTACTTTGTACGATGTGGTAAAACCGACCAAGCATCACTCCTCCGTTTAACTGATACGGTGGCCTATATTCAATATAAATTGCTTTCATATCGTTCAATACTATTTTTGTCCCCACTTTACACTCGGCGGGGGAAAGTTATCTTTAAGCACGGCTAGAGCACAATCAAAAGCACGCACAAAAATGTCATCGTTAACCATAACATTAAATACAAGTTTATAATCATGCCTTTCCAATCGGTGATTTTTTATTACCGCCCCGAACTTTTCAATCATGAACTCTTCTTCACTTGGCATAGCGACAATTGAAATATTCTACCAAATCGTAACGACACCTATCCACTATATAAAGGTACAACTCTTCAGGGTGAACAGTGTAGGCGAGCTCAGCTCTGTACCTCTCAAGCGCTTTGTACTAAAGTTCAGGGTATTTCGAAGAATCTAAACCTTTTAAATATACATCCAGATCTAGCCCGTTCTTCCCCTGTTCATTTATACATTCAACAAATCCGTCGAGTAGAGCGGTGGATGCGTATTCAAGAACCGTATCAAAATAAATCATGTCTGTAACACGGACATCTAATATAGGCTTCAGCTTACGGAGTCCGACGATCTCAAACATTCTGTCGAGGATGAAACGGTTTCGTGTAGGAACAAGAACGTCATTATCAGCTGTGTTCTTCCACATCAGTCGTATATCAATGCATGGTTGTTCGTTATTTACACTCAATGTACAAACAATGGTATATGAGGGGGCGTCACTAATCATCTCTCTTATTGTACCTACGTCAGCTGGAATTTTATAATGGGTCTCAGCCCACCTCTCAACTACCACGAAGATTTTATGCATCTCCTGAAGACTTAAATAAATAACGTTGCGTTTGCTTGCATGCCTGCAGATCGTTTCAAGCACACAGTTAATGGTGCCGGTTTCTTGCCTGAACATTTGCGATGACCTCGTCACGGACACGTCGTACGAGGCGTTGATAATGCTTCTCAAAGGGAGTTCCATCGTATTCGCACGTCCACTCAGTTCGAGATGACTATGGCACGTCCACTCGGTGCAAGCTCTGAGATGACTATGAGCCACAGGAGGCAGGCAGGCAGGATCAGGTCGACGGGCGGGGTGAGTCACCCTGATGAAACGTGAATGGGTTTGTTCGAACTCGTATGCTCCGGGAGGAGTGAGTCACACCATAATCTAATGAAACGTATAAGGCTCTGACCCAACATGAATCGTTGTATCCCATTATATTGGGCAGGTGTCTTGAGAAACTTACAAGAATTAATTTCGGTTTTAATGTTTTATCACTCCCACTCCCACGAATACGCACCAGACATTTTTGCAAAGGGGGATTTTCATTTTAAATGTTTTATCACTCCTAAACATCTTCACAAACTGGTGCGCTATTAGAGAGAAACATATGTTCATATTTATCCTTTTTGTTTAACAGTCGATACTCATCTCTAAAATCTGATAAAAACTCACACAACCCATTAGCCACAACCTCACTACAAACCTTATCATGATATATTAGGGCGGGTCGTACTCAGGTGACAACATGAATCTGAAGGAAATCCTACCATCAGGGGTGTCTAAATTATGTGTTTTTACATGGGGAATTCAAATATGAGCTTCTTTTTTGGATAGGATAACTCTAACCTACATCATTTTGTATTTCTAAATTGCCAATTTTACCCTTTTGAACCCCTTTATAATATATTAAAAGATATAAGGTAAATCATTTATATTGACAAGGCCAAATCAACTTTACATATATTTATTAATAGGTGAACTGCATGTATATCACTGGATATAATTACAAAGATCATTCTCCTGACATCTTGAACTTTGCTAGGTTGCACAAATCCTGCTTTGACTCAGACTTGGACATCAGCTTCCTGCTGGTCTCCTGGGCCCTGATCCCTCCATCCCTCTTTTCCTGTGAGAAGTACTTAGCAGAAGCCTCAGTCACCATTTTAACAACCCTCTCAATGCTTTGTGTGTGGCAAGGCCAGTTGCGCACCTCCATGGGGGTGTTGATGAAGTTTTTCACCTCTGAGGTGCTTAGAGAGCAGGTGAGAGGTGGCTCTGACACACCTTCTGACCAGCTGATCAAGTCCGATGCTGGAAGCATCACAATTGATGTCAGGTGTCCTTCTGCTCCTAACAGAGGAGTCCCCCAGCTGAGTGTCCGGGTCCCCCTCTCCCCTGATGCCCAGGATTCTCTCCACCCCTTCAATCCACTCCTTCTGATCCTCAGAGCAGAGTAGTGTTTGGAGGATGACTTCACTGTGGGCATACCAAGCAGATCTTCTCACAGTTGGCATCACAATATCCAGCACCTCCTTTCTCTGGGACTTGAGGCAGTCCAGCTAAAAGAGGATGTGCCTAGGCCCTTCGATCCAGGAGTGCTTGACCTTCACGTTGAACCAACATGGGTAATACACTCCAATGATGAATTCCACAATGAATTGCAGAATCTTCAGGTTCTTTCCTTTAAGTCCGTGCTTTGACACCCAGAGCCTGAGAAGTCTGTTCGCTGTGGTGAGCCAGCGGCTGTGGTTTACTGGTCCTATCTCTAACAGAGCCAGCCCTGCAGGAAGTACTCCATCCCTGACTGCACAGACAATTTTATAGCCATAGTATTGATCAGTTGAGAGATCTTGAATGACCTTATCAGGAAGCTTGATCAGTGGAGGGCCAACAGAGATTCGGGTGAAGTTTGGATTGATATCAAAGTCTGTAGCAGAATCAAGGAGCTTTCCTATTGGCCCGGATAATTTTTTGTCGGACAGAGTAGGGCCATCAAGGTCAACAATGAGATGGCGCAGGGGAAGTTCAACAGTGTGCAGGTTGCACACCAACCAGACCGGCTTTCTCCCCAGGTGCAGCTCCAGCTTCCGCATTACTCCAGCTTTCACACCAGTGTTGACATTTGTTGAGTCTCCTCCAATGGCCAACAAGGTCTATCATAACCCCTCTCTTTCAGCCAGGCAAACAGGACCTTAGCAATCTTCTCCGCATGTGACTCCTCTTTAGTTGCTTTCTCTGGGGTAAAGTGGAACAGATAGTAGCTGCCAGGTTCACTAACAACACTATAGTGTTCTTCCTTGATCTTTGCGGGAAAAGATTGGTCACTGCTCAGAAAATGGTCTTATGCGCGCCAGAAAACCGTCAAAATATTTCATATACCAAACTGTATGATAATTACAATTAAGTGGAATGGCACACCTTTTTATTTGAGTATTTAAATATTATTATTATTATATGAATTACATTATATGTGTTTATATGAATTAGTTAGAACAATGCTCTATGAGAGATAACGTGAGCAGCCATGATAGAAAACGTGAGAAGACATATTCTGGGGTAACTACAATAGTAAAATAATCAACAATTTAATAATAATGAACTGCAAAATGATGTAGGTTAGGGTTATCAGAATTAAATATTTTCTTCAGAATTGTGTTCTATACACCAAAATATGTCATTTGAACACCCCCTCTCCATTGTTTTAAAAAAAATGCATAGTATGACCCGCCCTAATGATATATATTAACGTAGTGGTAAAAATACTTAAGATTGTCCATGATGACAAGTTACATTTTCAGCCGGAGGGTACGAGTAATCGGTATGGTGTAACATGATATAATACCGCTTATCACACCACTCATCCACAAGACTCACTACCCATAACTGTTGTTTATCTTCTGAGCGTGTTGCTCCTTCTACCACGCGGTATATGTGAGCCTTTATAAAGCTTAGTTCTATAATATACTTCAGTACATCGTCTGTACTGCGAAATCCTACAACCCCCTCGCCAGAATATCCGTAGAGTGTTTGAATAGCCTGACCCTTCGCACGATTCAATGCAGCCTTAAAAGAGGCAAAGGAGGCGGTAATAGGGAGTTTTTCAGTATCCACTACATCTATGCACTTAGCAGAATAACACTTCATAAATGTTGAACACGCGATATCAAAGGTAGCCATTACTATTTTCTTCTATGCGAGAAATACACTTCTGAGCTCAAGGGTATACAGAGGTCAACAGAGTACGGAAGGGTAGATGCCTGCTCAGGTTGCGGCATGATTCACGTCGCCGGTCTTACAGTGGGCGGAGCTTAAGTTTTTACTGTACACACGCAAAGTGAAACGGTAGTTGAAACATGATTTATTTAATAAACGAAATAATCAGGATGTATATATTTAGAAATACGTGTAATAAATAAGTTAGTAATAGACATATCAAAGATTATGGTATCCATAGGGCACGGTGCCATAGGTACCAGGCACCTGGTAGCGTTTCCTGTAGATGTTACGGTACACCTTTGTGCCCCTACGTTCCTTCACGCCCCGCAGCTTCTGCGCCCGAAAATTGTGGGTGCCTGCAGTCAGTTGGGGCGGACGGCCACCCTCATCATCATCTTCCAAGCACACTAACTCCTTCAGCGAATCAAAGTTAACGACCCGCCGATTCGCTTGGTTAAGCGTGATACCCTTAGCCTTCACGATATACTTCGTTTCATCCCCTATCCTCACCGTATCCCATAGGTTTTTGGCCCTGTTGACAAAAACGAGTCGGCGTATGCGTTGTCCCCATACTCATCCTTGATCTCGTCAGTTAGCTCACCGAGGAACTCCCCAATAGCAGGCATGTATTCACCCCTCCTCGCCGTGAATATCACGCTATCTGTATCGGCATACAAAACCCGCCGCCCAAGAGAATGCAAAAGGCCCCAAAGTTTGATGCGCGCGTAGGCTGTTGTGAAGCTGGCTACAGGAATGTTTGTAACCCGTGAGGTATCTGTAGCCAATTCAGTATTGTTGTACTTTATTATGTAAGTATTACCTACATTCACAATCTCCATGACCTCTTTATCGGGTGCTTTGGCGTAATCCCAGACTTCACTATAACTTTGCGCCAAATGAACGTTCCCTTTAGGGGTACTCTGTGCAAATTTTCCCCAAAAAATGTTTAGGCACAATTTTGCACTAAAGCGCTTGCCAGGATTCTTTACAATTTGGCACGATCAAGTTGTATACCCTCGTGGTCACGGTAACACTGAATATAAGGCGTTTTTTCATCTTCGGTTTCAACCCCTCGCGGATATCCTGACGCCTCAACCTTATCCTTCAAAAATGTGTTTATATGTTTATATATGTTGTGAAAAGGTTGGGTAGCTTCTGAAATCTCCACACCTCAGGCATCTTCATTATTCTATACCCAAGGCGAACGGCTAGGGCCAGCTCAGGGATTGTGTATACACCTCTGATCTTACGCTGGTAGGGTGTATGGCCACAATCACCATTGTTCTCTTCTGCACACTTCACGCACAAGGGAAACATGAGTTTGTGATCTATAACTACGGGTAAGATCGGCATCCATAAATCGCGAGGGGGGAGCACGTCTACGAAAGAAAGGCCGAAATAGTACCCGTTCAAATTTCTTGAAAAATCGTTGATGGAGGGTAGGTTAGGACCCACCATTTTTTCAGGCGCACCCACGGGCTACGGATTGTTCTTCATCACGTAGTGGTATAAAGAACAGAAATCGTAGTAGTGGAGCTTCACACCCTCCGTAGGTGGAAAGTATAGCTTGAAAGGATTTATACACCCACCGAACAAGCTGTCACCGCATTTGAGAGGATCCAGCACCATTGAGCGCTTGATCGTGTTTATTTCTTCACGGTGTTGTCCGTCTGTCTCCATCCGTGCATCATATTCATGCTTCCACAAGACTTTGTGAGTGAACTGGGACCCTATAAGTTGATCGCGGGTGCGCGTACATGCAAGACAGCCGGCAGGAGATCTACCGTGGATATCTCCTGCGATTCCACGCTCAGGACGGGGGCATCCATGCCACCAGCAACCGTTAAAGGAGTAAACAGTCTTCTCGCCAGTGACACGGTTTTCACTTAGACCATCAACCCAAAAAACACGGCCATTAACCTTAATGGGGTACTTCACCCGTGTTGCGGGCATGCTTTATGTATACACCTGTCTGCTGCTGTAGGTGTATAAGCCAGTAAATAGCCTTGTTCCCATAACTGCGGGGGTTGTTTCTGTGGATAATGGCTAAGGTATTTTTATGTATGAAGTTATTCTTGAACACCGTAAAACATAATGAGACGATAGTGGTTGCGACTTGTAGCGGATCGCATTTGGAACGGCATATGTACATCCTTCTAAAGGCCTGGAAACATACTCTAAGCACGCGCACATCATTCACGCAATAACGCTCACATTCATCAGCTATATTATAAGGAATACGTTCATTAAAGCTGTTGTAGTATCGGTCAAAATCTTCACGTTCATCTGCGCTCATACAATCATAGTTAAACTAATGTTTGGGTGGAGGTAGTCCTGCATAATTTAAAGTCTCACTAGTGAGGAATGTGTAAGGGAAGTATCCTTTTGAAACTTCAGCTGCTACGCCCATCACCTTCGGTAGCTTTGCTAATTTACAAGGTGTGAATAATAAAGTGTCTTTAAATTGTACATTACCTCTTATTTGCATCTGTATTAGTTTGTTGCCTCTTTTCAATGGATCACCTGTAAATATCTCAGAGGACTCATGCTCAAGCAACTCCTTATAAAGGAACTGTGTGTCAAATTTTTCCCCGTTATGGGCGAGAATGTACACAGTCATTTTTTTTAACATGTCCGCTAACTTGACAATATAGAACACAAATAGTTTTACAGGGCTATCGTGGACATTCGTTTTAAAAACGTTTGTCCGTTTACCACATTTGTGACACTCATCACACTCGATCTCCATACACTTATCACAGATAGTCTGGCTCACAAGTAAATGTGGAATAACCTCTCTGATTTCAGCGTTCGTGTATGTTTCTATATCGTAGCACACAGTTATACAAGAGTTGTTTTTAGGCTTGGCGTCTTTCATATAACATACATGCTTTACACCATCCGCCTTATATTTCTCATGGCATGTAGAGCAATGAATTTCGTCACATTTATGGGTAAACTTTCCCGTTATCCATCATGTGAAACATGCCACATTCACAGATTCTCATTTTCCTGCACGTGTCAATTGATTTATGGAACTCAACACCGTTATTATTGAAAAATATGCGTCTACACACATTACAATCCTTCTTCTCAGATTCAACTACACGGCTTTCACATTTGGTGCCTTTACACTGCTCACATACCATGTGACGGGTTGGGTACGATTCGATGTGGCCGACTCGATGCGACCCAATATATAAAGAAAATGAAATCGACTTGGCCTGGCATCGACTTGGCTTGACATCGAGTTGTCCTGATATCGAGTCGGCCACATCGAGTTGGGTCGCATCGAGTCGGCCACGTCGAATTGTCCCTGCCCCCATGTGACATTCTTTACAATGTTTAACTATATCATCCGCAAACTCGAGACACCCTTTATACAAATCATGATGTCATCCATATTTTCGACTTTTGTCATAACTCGCGTAAAGGCACCTTATATTACGGATGGGGAGATATGTTGTACCTGACAGTCCTAAAATAAGTAGGGGTCTTGTAAGATCTCTCACCCTGCTTTTAAAAACATACACAGTTCTACGACGATCATCCAGTCCAAATACAACTATACGAGCATTCATTTCTTGTTCTACCCTTCTCAGCTCTTCAGGACCCATATTACAGTCAAACTCAAGTTCACAGTCTACAACTCGTTTACGGGCACGCTCCACGACCGTAAACGATCGACGTTTATATGCCGTCTGTAAATAACTTGAGAATTGAAGTTAAGAGTATACGGTGCATTATACGACCTAATATATACTCTACATCTTCAGCCGCCAAACGCCTGAATGGTACTACTACCCAAAAATCATCTACATCACCGTCATCTGACCCGAATCCGAAGGACAGCCTCGTCCTGACTTCACGCTCGTCGCGGTTCTGAAGGGCAAACTCTACAATAGGCTCTACTACGCGCCGTAGTCTGTATTCAATACCGTTGCTATACATGGATCTAGGATCAACCCTGACTATATACCGATTTCTAGTCAAGGCCGGGGTTGGTGTTGCGGTGCGCACCAACTCGAATGTTATGCCATCTTCAACAGAATGGGGAGCTACTGTGGAGGACGAATAAGGGGTTATATTTGTGGAAGGCTCTATTGCGGGGTTGGCTGCGTAAGACGTTGAGGGTTGGGGCTCTATTACTGCAGCATCAACAGAACGGGGCGCTCGATCCCAAAGCTGGATCCTATCTGCTTTGCAGATGGCTGGTGAGGGAAGCTATAATTTTGGGACCTCTTTGCGAGTGACCTGAGTGACCGCGTCCGGCTAACATCATGAAAAAGAAAAACTATAGTATTTGTCATTTACCATTACTTATTCGTACTATAGTCGATTTAATTATCCTAGAAGAGTTCCTTGTTCCATGCACGGTCTGTGTTTATTATAAAAAACCTCAGGGAACCATTCTGAGTTCGTTCCCATCTTGAAACGGACATGTTATGTGCCTTGAAAAGTGGACGCTCAATTCTGCCAGTTGAGGTTTAAGTTTTGGTTTTTGGCTAAAAATATAATAGTTACCCCTTTTTCTTTGATGTATTCAATCTGACGTGAAGGCAGCGAGTCTTTTGCTTATATTGAGGTTCTAAATGTTGTTGTTGTTTAGCCGATCAGCCCACCCTGATCGAGCAAGCCGGCGGCACGCAGGTAACCGATCGCCCTCTCCGGAGTGGACCAGAGGTTCAGCGCACTAGTGATGTTGTGTTGTTCGTTTTTGTGCTAGAGCGGTACAGTCTCTCATAATGTGTTCAATTGTTTGTGGGGTGTCCTGGCACAGGTGGCAGGTGTCGTCTATGGAGTTGTCTAGTCTGTGTTTATATGTCCGTAAGTTGGGGTGATGTCCACATCGGAATCGTGCTAAGTTAACTTGATCCGATCTGCTCAGGCTGATCTCTGACCTGTTAATGGGTGGCGGCTTCGCACCTAGGACCGCATTCGGACCGAGTCGTGTCAGTGCTTTGTGGGTTAGGTGTGTGTGTATGTGTTTTCTGTACTGTGTGATGTCTGTGGGGCGTGGTATGGAATGGAGTATTTGGTTATAATGTCTCTCTGGTGTTACCTTAATGGTGCGAGGTGTTGGTGCATGATTGTACATGTAGTGGCAATGGTGTTGTGGGTTAGTTGTCGCTGCTGCCATGAATTGTGTTCCCCTCATATCTAAATGTTCCCTAACTTTCAGTATTTTTGTTTGTTTGTGCAGGTGTTCTATTGGTGTTGTTTGAGTGCATCCTGAAATGATACGAAGTGCGTTGTTTTGTATTGTCTGTAAGGTGTTTATGTGTGTGAGATAATGGGTGCCCAGCATGGGCTAGCATAGTCCATAACTGAGCGAATATATTGTTTGTATATTAGTGATGTTGTTTCCTGCTGGTGTCCAAAGTTTGTGCCTGTTAGTACCCTAAGCGTGTTAAGTCTTGACGTACATTTGTTTTTAATGTCCTGAATGGTGGTTTGCAAAAGATAATGATGTGTTGTATGTGACCCCAGTATTTTGGTTCTGTGGTGTGTGGAATGTTGATGTTGTTTAGTGTAAGCTGTGGAATTACCTGGTGTTCTTTTGTGTTGCTTGTAAGCAAGGTGATGGTTGATTTTGTGGGCGCTACTTTGAGTCTATTGTGTGTGAGCCAGTCTTGTATACTGTTTATGTATGTTTGTAAGTTATTTGTAGCCAGGCCTGGATTAACCATTAAGCAAAATAAGCACGTGCTTAGGGCACCAAGGGAAGGTGGCACCACAGAGAAAACTTTTTAAAGTATAAATAAAGTTATAAGTAGGCAACAATAAGCATTATTTTGCATCTTTTGATCCATGTATGTTGAAATGCTATGTATCGTCAAGGTTAGAAAGCAATGGAATAAAAGATGTTTTGTTTCGTTCAAATAATGATATTTCTTCATTAGAATTTCTTTTTCCAAAAATTGACCACCAACATCGATTTCTGTAGAAAGAATCGTTTTCATAATTTTTGTATTTGCATTTTTCCCTTATAACAGTTTTTTTAAAAAATGAATAAAAAAGTGTTGAAAATTTGCATTTTTCCTGTTGCCCTAGTTATAAGTAAATATTTGCTTATATTGCTTACTGCTATTTAGTGTTAAATAAATAAAATTAAAAAACAGTTATATTTAATATAGTTGTGGGGTCTGGCCTGGGGGATGGCCTGGAAAAACTGAATTTTTAATCTATTATTTCACATTCGCACTTATTGAGTCTTAATGTCTTGTCAGTTAGACAATGGAAGGGTCGAGGGGGAACCATTGTTGGCTGTGCTTCGGGCATCAGTTGGCCTTAATCCGGCCATGTTTGTAGCGGTGTCGATGTTGTGTTGGGTGGATGTTAGAGTGATGTCATCTGCATATGATGATAAGGTAGCTTGTTATCTATGGGTGTTGGAATGTCATGCATGTATAATAGGGTGGAGCGAAAATACGTTTTTTCTAGTATGAAGTTCTAATAGTGATTAAAGTTGCATTTAGTTGACGATATATACCTGCCAAAATATGAGTTTTCATTTGTTTATATTTTCAGCTGCCACCAGGGGCTAAGTTAACACAATTTTGGGTAAAAAGGAAAAAAATGCTTCTATTTTAGATTTATCAACTATTATAAACTTTTATCTTAGAATTATCTAATAGTTTGATTAAGATTCTTAAATGATAAGAATTCGTTTTGTAAAAATGCCTTTTCATCTGCTTAATATCTTCAGCTGCCACAAGAGGGCTGAAGTTAACTTACAAATGACAATTAAGTTATGATTCTGTATTTACTTGAAAAAGGGAACAGTAATAAATTAGGATGTCTCTCCTCCTTTATACTGGCTTGAGACAGTTAAGAAACGTTATTTCGTGCCTTAGCGGAGTTACCACCCTTTCCCCAACCAACCTCCTCTAGAAAGGGTTCTTGCTGAAGACTATTAGTAATTTGCTTTTGTGTCAAATTTTGGCTGTTTTTTCCTTGATTCTAATGTAGCACGAATCCAACCGTCTCTGTTTGTAGGTCCGCAGACTGATCCAGCAGCGTCTGTAACGAGCTTGACGCATCTCTCTACGGCTTGTGTATGACATGGAAACTGAATAATTCTGAATGAAGAGTAGTACCATGTTTGATGCATGATTCAATATCATCAAGAGAAACTCCTTTGGTTATCGGTGGTTCTGCTATCTGAAAATCTTGCCACATAATGAGATCTGTATAGTCTTTGGCATAAAATTTATTTCTGGCACCTTAAAATACCTGATAACATCTGTTTCTTGAATGCATGCCTTTGCTTTTATGATACTCCTAATCCCAACTGACGCACTGCTCCCTTTCATCAGCTATCATTGCAATGAGAATGTTTTCTTGATTTGCGTAATATGCATTTCGCTGAATGACTGAGTCATGTACTGTCCTAAGCTCTTCCCGGAGATACGGCTTCTTGCAATCATATGCCACATATGTTTAGCACCATATTGGCATAATGGTTTACGCTTTATCTGAAACCACATTGGTGCGTATACCCTAACAATGAAAGTAGCTAATTCTTGTAAATTGCCTGAAGGATTCTCTGTGCTTGCATATAACCGCAGATTCCTGTTTGCTGTGGTGAGCCACCTTGAATGTGATATATTGCCTGGACTCTTATGACTAAGACTCTTTGAGAATGTTCCACTTGATATAGCCTTGTGAATTTCAAGAAGGTATTTCTGTCAGTACTTATGACATCTACATCAACTTCACACATGTCCTCTTGAATTTCAATGGGTTTGAAGTTAACTATGGGAAGCTTTTCACAGTCTGAAAGTGCTCGGCCAATTTCTCCTGAAATGCTCTTGGTCCAGTAGTGGTACCATCCAAGTGATGAAACAGATGGCGCAATGGAAGTTCATTAAGGTGTAAAAGGCATATCAGCCACTGCAATGGCTTATTAAAGGCTTCTTCCAGTAATCTTATTGTGCCTCCAATACTACCAGTGTTAACCACTGTCGAATCACAGCCAACTGCAACGATGTTCCCTATATCAACATTCCTTTCTTTCAAGCAATTCACTAGCGCTGTGCAAATGTATTTAGCTTTGCCACTGGAAGGTGTCACATGTGCAAAGTACAGAGAGTGTGGTTCAGATATTATGCTGATATGCTCTTCGCGTTTGGTTCTTTGGTGGTTAGAGCCATCACTCTCCGGACTTGAATCATTGTTTTATCCTTTCTGCCATCAAAGTATATCCCCGCATGGTTTTTGGCTCTCCTATCTGTTGTAGTTCCTTTCTCTGTTTTTGTCTTTCACGTCTTAGCTTACTTCTGTCTATAATATTCCCTTTGTCTTCGGGAGTAACAATTTTAAGATCTGCCAATACTGCAGAAGCAATAGCAGCCCCAACTCTGTCCGACATTTTAAATCTATCACAAGTAATTGCTAATGAAGGCAGTGGCTCACCCATCTGTTGTTCTGATATTACATATTGAGTCGAGGTTGTATCTTCCTCATTATCTTCAGATATCTCTTCTAGTTGTTGAAGTTCACTTGTCTCTGTTTCGATTTGTAAGTTGGACGTATTGGTTATAGCAGCACTAGTTGTTTGTGAGGATTCCAGACGTGCTTTTTCCATTTCCTTTCGATGTTCTCTTGCTTGTAATCGTCTTGTGTGTGCTATGTCAATGCTTCCTATCACCATTATTCTGCGTGTTCGTTGGTCATTTAAAAAAATCCTGCTCTTTTGGAGGGACTTTCTTACTCTTTTCACATGAGCATCTCCTAAACTCCTTACATTTGCAGGTGCAGATGTCAAACAAAGTGCATTTTGAAGAGTTTTCAAATTCTTCAAGCTGATTTTTGTACTTAGGCTGATCCTTGCGTGACTTGTATGGCTTTAATAAGGACCTGTATTCATCATGGTACACTCGCATCATCTGTAAAACGCGTGTATGTGAAACTATTGGCAAAGAGGCCTTCTTCCAAATATTTTCTACCTTTTTGGAAAACTGCACACTTCATATGTTCTCTAGTGAAATGTTTATATTTAGTATTTGATGCCATAATATTTTTAAGAAAAATTCACAATCACAAAATATCCTGTAACATCAAACATTATATAATTAATATATATATATATTTTATAAGTATATAATATAATTATATAAATATATAATATATTATATAAATAAACTAAAATTTATATAATTATAACAAGCATTTTATAATAAAATCAATATTATCTCTATATAAATCACTTTAAAATAAAGTTTTTATAATATTCCGATCATATTAAAAAACTCTCCGATCAACTGAGCAACTAGACCTACTACCTAAGAAGACAAGTGTTAACACACTGTTCTAATGACTCACAGAAAGCAATCTTTCACACCAAAACCCTCCCCCACAACCCTCCCCAAACCCTCCCCCACAACATTCAGTGTAGTCTCAACATGACTCAGTTACTCTAAATTGTGTTAACTTCAGCTCTCTTGTGACAGCTGAAGATATTAAGCATATGAAAAGGCATTTTTACAAAACAAATTCCTATCATTTAAGAATCTTCAGCAAACTATTAGATAATTCTAAGATAAAATTTTATATAGTTTGACAAACCTAAAATAGAAGCATTTTTTTCCTTTTTACACAAATTGTGTTAAATTTAGCCCCCTCGTGGCAGCTGAACATTTTAAACAAATGAACCCATATTTTGGCAGGCATATTTCATCCACTAAATGCAACTTTTAATCACTATTAGAACTTCATACTAGAAAAAAGGTATTTTTCGCTCCACCCTAATGTATAAGTTGAAGAGTGTTGGTGAGAGAACAGAGCCTTGAGGGACCCCGTTCGGAAAAAGCTTGTTTTTGGATGACTTGCCATTAAATGTGACATGTGAGTATCTTCCTGAGAGACAGTTGCTCAGTAGGGTGGAGCGAAAAATACTTTTTTTCTAGTATGAAGTTGTAATAGTGATTAAAAGTTGCATTTAGTGGACGAAATAGGCCTGCCAAAATATGAGTTCATTTGTTTAAAATTTTCAGCTGCCACCAGGGGGCTAAAGTTAACACAATTTTGTGTAAAAAGGAAAAAATGCTTCTATTTTAGGTTTGTCAACCTATTATAAAATTTTATCTTAGAATTATCTAATAGTTTGATTAAGATTCTTAAATGATAGGAATTCGTTTTGAAAAATGCCTTTTCATATGCTTAATATTTCAGCTGCCACAAGAGAGCTGAATTTAACACAATTTAGAGTAACTGAGTCATGTTGAGACTACACTGAATGTTGTGGGGAGGGTTTGGGGAGGGTTGGGGGAGGGTTTTGGTGTGAAGGAATTTCTTTCAGGAGTCATTAGAACAGTGTGTTAACACTTGTCTTCTTAGGTAGTAGGCCTAGTCGCTCAGTTGATCGGAGAGTTTTTTAATATGATCGGAATATTATAAAACTTTATTTTAAAGTGATTTATATAGAGATAATATTGATTTTATTATAAAATGCTTGTTATAATGTATTATATAATTTTAGTTTATTTATATAATATATTATATTACTTATAAAATATATTATATATATTAATTATATAATGTTTTGATGTTACAGGATATTTTGTGATTGTGAATTTTTCTTAAAAATATTATGGCATCAAATACTAAATATAAACATTTCACTAGAGAACATATGAAGTGTGCCATATTTGAAGTACCTTGTGAGATGAGTGATATGCAACTACCAACTTATAACTGCATTATGAAAGATTACCTGTTCACAAAACATTTAGTGAAGGAGCAGATGAATAACAAGGAGCCTTCATTTTCTGAAATAGCAGAGGCAGTTTCCAAAAAGGTAGAAAATATTTGGAAGAAGGCCTCTTTGCCAATAGTTTCACATACACGCGTTTTACAGATGATGCGAGTGTACCATGATAAATACAGGTCCTTATTAAAGCCATACAAGTCACGCAAGGATCAGCCTAAGTACAAAAATCAGCTTGAAGAATTTGAAAACTCTTCAAAATGCACTTTGTTTGACATCTGCACCTGCAAATGTAAGGAGTTTAGGAGATGCTCATGTGAAAAGAGTAAGAAAGTCCCTCCAAAAGAGCAGGATTTTTTAAATGACCAACGAACACGCAGAATAATGGTGATAGGAAGCATTGACATAGCACACACAAGACGATTACAAGCAAGAGAACATCGAAAGGAAATGGAAAAAGCACGTCTGGAATCCTCACAAACAAACTAGTGCTGCTATAACCATACGTCCAACTTACAAATCGAAACAGAGACAAGTGAACTTAACAACTAGAAGAGATATCTGAAGATAATGAGGAAGATACAACCTCGACTCAATATGTAATATCAGAACAACAGATGCGTGAGCCACTGCCTTCATTAGCAATTACTTGTGATAGATTTAAAATGTCGGACAGAGCTGGGGCTGCTATTGCTTCTGCAGTATTGGCAGATCTTAAAATTGTTACTCCCGAAGACAAAGGGAATATTATAGACAGAAGTAAGCTAAGACGTGAAAGACAAAAACAGAGAAAGGAACTACAACAGATAGGAGAGCCAAAAACTATGCGGGGTTATACTTTGATGGCAGAAAGGATAAAACAATGATTCAAGTCCAGGAGAGTGATTGCTCTAACCACCAAAGAACCAAACGCGAAGAGCATATCAGCATAATATCTGAACCACACTCTCTGTACTTTGCACATGCGACACCTTCCAGTGGCAAACTAAATACATTTGCACAGCGCTAGTGAATTGCTTGAAAGAAAGGAATGTTGATATAGGGAACATCGTTGCAGTTGGCTGTGATTCGACAGTGGTTAACACTGGTAGTATTGGAGGCACAATAAGATTACTGGAAGAAGCCTTTAATAAGCCATTGCAGTGGCTGATATGCCTTTTACACCTTAATGAACTTCCATTGCGCCATCTGTTTCATCACGTGGATGGTACCACTACTGGACCAAGAGCATTTTCAGGAGAAATTGGCCGAGCACTTTCAGACTGTGAAAAGCTTCCCATAGTTAACTTCAAACCCATTGAAATTCAAGAGGACATGTGTGAAGTTGATGTAGATGACATAAGTACTGACCAGAAATACCTTCTTGAAATTCACAAGGCTATATCAAGTGGAACATTCTCAAAGAGTCTTAGTCATAAGAGTCCAGGCAATATATCACATTCAAGGTGGCTCACCACAGCAAAACAGGACTCTGCGGTTATATGCAAGCACAGAGAATCCTTCAGGCAATTTACAAGAATTAGCTACTTTCATTGTTAGGGTATACGCACCAATGTGGTTTCAGAGAAAGCGTAAACCATTATGCCAATATGGTGCTAAACATATGTGGCATATGATTGCAAGAAGCCGGTATCTCCGGGAAGAGCTTAGGACAGTACATGACTCAGTCATTCAGCGAAATGCATATTACGCAAATCAAGAAAACATTCTCATTGCAATGATAGCTGATAAAAGGGAGCATGTGCGTCAGTTGGGATTTAGGCGTATCATAAAAGCAAGGCATGCATTCAAGAAACAGATGTTATCAGGTATTTTAAGGTGCCAGAAATAAATTTTTATGCCAAAGACTATACAGATCTCATTATGTGGCAAGATTTTCAGATAGCAGAACCACCGATAACCAAAGTAGTTTCTCTTGATGATATTGAATCAGCATCAAACATGGTACTACTCTTCATTCAGAATTATTTCAGTTTCCATGTCATACACAAGCCGTAGAGAGATGCGTCAAGCTCGTTACAGACGCTGCTGGATCAGTCTGCGGACCTACAAACAGAGACGGTTGGATTCGTGCTACATTAGAATCAAGGAAAAAACAGCCAAAATTTGACACAAAAGCAAATTACTAAATAGTCTTCAGCAAGAACCCTTTCTAGAGGGAGGTTGGTTGGGGAAAGGGTGGTAACTCCGCTAAGGCACGAAATAACGTTTCTTAACTGTCTCAAGCTAGTATAAAGGAGGAGAGACATCCTAATTTATTACTGTTCCCTTTTTCAAGTAAATACAGAATCATACTTAATTGTCATTTTTAAGTTAACTTCAGCCCTCTTGTGGCAGCTGAAGATATTAAGCATATGAAAAGGCATTTTTACAAAACGAATTCTTATCATTTAAGAATCTTAATCAAACTATTAGATAATTCTACGATAAAATTTTATAATAGTTTGATAAACCTAAAATAGAAGCATTTTTTCCCTTTTTACCCAAAATTGTGTTACTTTAGCCCCCTGGTGGCAGCTGAAAATATTAAACAAATGAACTCATATTTTGGCAGTATATATCGTCCACTAAATGCAATTTTTAATCACTATTAGAACTTCATACTAGAAAAGAAGTATTTTTCGCTCCACCCTATTGCTCAGCCACCTTTTGGTGTTATTGTGCATGTTTGTGTTGAGTATTTTGTTTATGAGAGGGAAGCGTGGGATAGCATCAAATGCTTTACTAATGTCTATTGTTGCTAATAGTGTACGTTGAGCTGGTCGTCTGGAGTTGATGCCATCCATGACGTGCTGCGTGAGGTTAGTGAGTAATGTCGTGGTTGAGTGGTGAGGTCTGAATCCATGTTGAGTAGGCGATAGTGGAATGTGTGCGTTGGTGATTTGTAAGATTAGTCTTTCTGTTACTTTGGAAGGTGTGCATAGTAAAGTAATGGGTCTATAGGAAGCTGGTTCTGTTGGATTTTTGTTTGGTTTGAGTAGTGTATAATTTTACTTTGTTTCCATATGTCAGGAATAACAGTGTTGGTATGAATAATTGAATATGTGCTGATATTTGTAAGAGCTAGTATTCCTTGTGGGCCCAAGTGTTTAAGGTGTATGTTAGATATGTTGTCTGGTCCAGAAGCCTTCGAATTCTTAATGTTTTTGATGATCTTGGTGGTCTGGTCTGTATTGAAGGGTGTAATGGTCGTGTCGAGTCTGTAAGTTTTCTTGTGTCTGGCTGTTTGTCTCTCTGCGTGTTTCTGGTTGTTGTCTCTGTTTAAGTGACTTATCTTTGCGTAGTGATTAACTAGAATGTTAGCTTGTTGTGTGTATGTTGGGATATTATTTTGGCTGCGACAGATAGCCGCGTGTGAGGTGTGAATGCCGCTGTTAGAGTGGGTAATGCTGTTTATAGTCTTGTATAGCCTGGATGTATCTGTGGAGTGGTTTAGTGTTGTTATGAATTCCCTGAATGTTTCCGTTTGTTTTTCTTTGAATTTGTTGTTTATTTCTGTGTTCAGCTGTTGTATCTACTGTTTTATGGCTTCTGTGTGTGGTGTTTGTGTGTTATATTTGAGGTTGTTACGTTGCCTTATGAGGTGGGCTATTTCTCTAGTGTAATTTGGGTTGTATTTCGTAATGTTGCCCTTGGGTATGTATTTGTTTGCATTATTGATAATCTGCTTAAATGTCTTGAGTGTTGTATTGATGTTTATGATGGGTGTGCTGTTTAATGTGGTGAATTGTTCCTCAGTCTGTATTTTGAACTGTTCCCAATCAGCTTTCTTGTAATTTCTGTAAGTGTGCCTAAGGCTGTTGGGGCAGAGTGTAGAATGTGTTGTAATGATGATGGGCAGGTGGTCTGATGACAGTTGTTTTTCTGTTCTCCATTGTGTATGTGTTGCTAGTGAGGGGGAACAGAACGTTATGTCTGGGGAGGAGGTTGAGTATCCTGCTTGATGTGGTATGTGTGTATGTTCTTCTGTATTGTTAAGAATGAAGAGGCTGTTTAGTTGTGTGGCTATGTTGGCGCCTCTGGTGTTGTTTTGGTTGTGCAGGTACCAAATAGTGTCTTTGGCGTTGAAGTCTCCTCCTAAGATGACATTAGTGAGAGAGGCCAGATTGTGTAACTGTGGATTGTAATTGGCTGGCACCTGAGGTGAACTATCTGGTGGGATGTAAATGTTGATTAGTGTGGTGTGTTTTGCGCGTGTTTTAATGTTAACTGCCTGTATTTCTATCGTGTTATCTGCTTGGATTGTGTTTGTAATGTTTTGGGTAGCATCAGTGTAACTAATGCTTTTACGTATGTAAGTGATGAGTCCACCCCCGTTACCCCCAGTACGATCTTGACGGATCGCCGTGAAGTCAGGGATGGTGGGTGTTTTGTGTGTGCGTTTTAGTTTTGTTTATTGTATAAGTGCTATGTGAATGTTTTGTTTGTGTACGAATTCCCTAAGCTGCATTATTTTGTTTGTGAGGCCATCTACGTTGTGCTGTAATATGTTAATATTATACTTCTGTGTGTGTCTCATGGTGCTATTGTGTATATGTCTTTGTGTATGGTGACATGTGTAAGTTGTAGTGGGGCCTGGATTAGTCTTAATGTCGCCGGAGAGTAAGAGTAGACCGGGGAGCACGCAATTGCTCCCCGTAAATGAAAAAATAGCACGCTGAGAATAGGTCCTGCCCCGGGAGCCGATCGGCACTCTGACCGTGCCACGCAACAGGCCGTCGACTGCCAGTCTGGCCAACCGTAGACAGCCCGCTGCACGGAGATTTGAGGAAGTTTGGCCACCAGCGCGTTGATGTTTTGGTTTGACGTCGCCTCTTCTTCGCGTTGACGTGTCCCGCGCTGGAGGATGCAGCCACTGTTAGAAGCTTCCTCGTCAGCTGCTAACACTTTTTTCACGTTGTTCTAGCTACCTGTTCAGCGGGTTTTTATAAACAAATCTCAGTTTTCTGCTCAAAACTGCTCTTTCTAATTTTAAAATTGATTAGTCAAGGAAGGAAGATGTTGGGCTAGGCTGCTTTAAACCCTAGATCCTGTCCCAAAGTTGGATCCTATCTGCTTTGCAGATAGCTGGTGAGGGAAGCTATATTTGTGGGACCTCGTTGCGAGTGACCCGTTGCCCACGTCGGGCTAGCATCATGAAAAAGAAAAAGTATAGTATTTGCCATTTAGCATTACTTATTCGGACTATAGTGGATTTAATTATCCTAGAAGAGTTCCTTGTTCTATGCACGGTCTGTGTGTATCATAAAAAACATCAGGGAACCATTCTGAGTTCATTCCCATATATATATATAATATATATATATATATATATATATATATATATATATATATATATATATATATATATAAAACTGCAAAATTCAAGTAAAACATTAAAATCAAAATAAAAGAACATAGATTCAAAGAAGTATCGCTTACAAAACGAAGCATTCTCTCTACATTTTCTGAGACTGAAGAGAGTTTGGAAAGTAAGTTGAAGTGACACTTGTGTCTCAAAGTTAAAACTCGCGCAAAAAACTGTAACCAGACTCGAATCAAGAAAAGGTAAAAACGTTCCAAACTTAGGGACTCTTTTTAATAAAGTCTTCATAAAACTATCCAAACGGTAGTTTTATGAATACCTAATTATAAAATACCTTTCAAGGGTCGTTGTGGATGTGTGTGTGTGTGTGTGTGTGTGTGTGTGTATGTGTGTGTGTGTGTGTGTGTGTGTGTTAAAACCCCACTGACATATCACCTTTATTAAAATGTGTCGCACACATTTTAGTCAATTTTTTATTTCACTAACTTTATTCCAACTTAGCAATCCGCTGAGGAAGCTTCATATACTGCATGAGCTTCGTTTTGTGGTAAAATATCCTTAATAAATTGTAAGATTGCTCTTCTCTCCACATTCATTTACTTTAGAGATATCCGTTACACCGTTTTGACAGTCCTTTTTTTGATGCAGGAAGGAGGGGCTAAGGGCGAACGCCTGCAAATGTGCCCTTCTAGAAGAAGAAGAGAGCCAGAATGAAGGTCCAGGGTTTCCAAGAGGCCTAGACAGTCTGCGTTTGAAAGATTGGAGGTCATAGAAAGGGGGAAAGATGGATTGAGAAAGATTGTTCCAGAGTTGACCGGTTGAGTAGACGAAAGACTGGAAATACCGATTAACCCTTGCGTTAGATTTGGACAGAAAAGGAATGAGAAAGTGTAGAAAGTCTGGTGCTGCGTGCTTTCCTTAAAGGATGACACATTCAGTTATAGAGTCCAGAAGAGTAGTGATCGTTATAATAGCGATAGTGAAGATAGAGTGAGGCAACATTAGGGCGAAGAGAGAGAGATTGAAGACGGCCAAAAGGCGGGAATTGATGAGACGAAAAGCCTTTGATTCCAACCGGTCAAGTACGGCTGTGTGGGTTGAGCCACCCCATATAAGAGAAGCATACTCCATACGGGGGCGAACAAGACCACTGTACAGAGACAGCAACTGAGTGGGGGTGAAAAAATTGCGAAGTCGATGCAGCACACCTAACCTCTTGGAAGCTGTTTTAGAAATAGTGTGTATGTGATCTTTTAGAAAGAGAGTATCTGTGATCTTTTAGAAAGAGAGTATCTGTGATCTTTTAGAAAGAGAGTATATGTGATCTTTTAGAAAGAGAGTATGATCTTTTAGAAAGAGAGTATATGTGATCTTTAGAAAGAGAGTATATGTGATCTTTTAGAAAGAGAGTATATGTGATCTTTTAGAAAGAGAGTATATGTGATCTTTTAGAAAGAGAGTATATGTGATCTTTTAGAAAGAGAGTATATGTGATCTTTTAGAAAGAGAGTATATGTGATCTTTTAGAAAGAGAGTATATATGTGATCTTTCCATAAATGTTAAGAGAAGAGTAAGGAGTGAGTTGTATGTTGTTCAAGGTAAGGAGATAGTTGTGTGGAAGATTGTGACGAGTAGACAGATGGAAGAACGGAGTTTTTGAGGCATTGAAAGCACCAAGATTT